>LNAC01000442.1:246206-266814 GCA_002007465.1 Ailurus styani | reverse complement strand
AGGTCGGGCTTGGAGCGCAGCGGGCCCTGGGCCGCCGGGCGCTGCCGCTGCTGCAGCCGCTCCAGGTAGCGGGACTCGGCGTCGCGGGCCGACTCGTCCTCGAAGCGCACGCGGGACGGGGAGGCGCCCCGCTTCGGCCACTGCCCGCTGCTGGACTCCCCGCTGGAGGAGTCGCTGGTGTTCCCGTTCTGCGGCGTGTCTCTGCAGGCGAAGGGCATCCTCGCGTCCGGGGCTGGGCTTCTCCGGCCATCTCTGATGGGAAGACCAAGGGGAGACAGGTCACAGGCAGGACACGGGGCGGAAGGTGCCCTGGGGTTCAGCTCCGTGAGAACTGCGACTCCGAAGTTACCCCACACAGGTTCCTGGGGAGTCAGGCCGCAACCCCAAGGGGCTTCCCAGCCCATCTTGACCCTGAGACCCAGCCCTAAACTAAATCAGTAGGAGCTTCTTTACTTTTGGCTTTCCTTCTGCAGCCTGGCTCAGCCTGATTCAAGATGAAACATGCTGTTGAACAGAGGATGTACAGAGGATGACAGCAAAATCCTTGCAGTGGTGTGTGTGTGTGTGTGTGTGTGTGTGTGTGTGTGCGCGCGCGCGTGCACACTTGGGAAGTGAGCCTGGCATTCGTGGGCATCTGGCAGGGATCAGTTGTCCCAATGCTGTATTTGTTATAAAGGTTTAATGGGAAGAGTGAATTATAAGTCTCTACAGAGACGGTGTGTGACCTGAAGTCAGGGTTTCTAAGCATTCTTGCTCCCCAAAGTGTCCACTCAGGGCGCCTAATCATCTTGCTCAGACAAAATTTAGACAGCATGCCACCAATGTTTCTCCTTGGACTCTGCATCTTGTCTGTCCCCACACCCACCTACCTGCCCTCCTCAGCCCCTTCCCCACACTCTGAAAAGCCGTGAGGACGAGGACCGTGCTAGAAGAGTCGGCCTATCACTGGTCTTTGCTCTGGGAGACACGGTGCTGGTGGTCAAGTCCTGCTCAGCTCAAGAAAATGCCCACATAAATCTCACACCAGGGCCCCCAGGAGCCAGGAACCTGAGTTTCCAGGCCTTTCCTATCAAAGGCTACCTAAGGAAGGACTGTACGTTCCCTTCCTTTTCCCTGCAGTGTCGTCCCCATCAATCTACTGCTCAGTGTTTGACATTCACACCATTTTTCTCACCTATCGCTTCTCTATCACTCACACCGGACTCCCACCTCTTACCCAGGCTCCCTGCCTCCTGTCTGCTGGTCCTCCTGGAGCACAGCCTTGTCACACTGTCCCCCAGGGGGGCACAGGATTCAGCTCACAGTCTTTGTGGCAAAAACACCGGCCCTCCACCTTCTTTACTGTTTTCCGCCCCAGCTCTGCCCCCCCCACTCTCCAGGGCCCCCAGGCTTCCTACCTCACCCCCCTCATGCAGCCCTCTTCCCCCATTTCCTCGAGTCTTTTTTCTTAACCTGCTTGCATTTGAATCCTATCTGTTACATGTTACCTGTTGTACAGACGCCCCATGTGTGATGGTTCCTTTTTTTTTTAAGATTTCATTTATTTATTTGACGAGAGAGAGAGAGAGAGAGAGAGAGAGATCACAAGTAGGCAGAGAGGCAGGCAGAGAGAGAGGAGGAAGCAGGCTCCCCGCTGAGCAGGGAGCCCGATGCGGGCCTCGATCCCAGGACCCTGAGATCATGATCCGAGCCGAAGGCAGAGGCTTAACCCACTGAGCCATCCAGGAGCCCATGATGGTTACTTTTATGTGTCAACTTGATTGGTACCACAGTGCCCATGGATGTTTTTGTGAAAACATACCTTGGGTAAGGTTAAATTTCGGTGGATGGACTTTGAATAAGGCTGATTACCATCCACGATGTGGCTGACCTCATCCAACCCGCTGGAGGCCTTAACAGCACAGACACGGATCTTCCCTGAGCAAGAAGGAATTCTGCCAATAGACTAAATGCCTTTAGATTGGAGTTGCTACTCTTTCCTGAGTCTGCCAGCCTACCCTGCAGATTTTGGACTTACCATGCCTCCATGATCACGTGAGTCAATTCCTTAAAATAAATCTCGTTCCCTAGCTCTCTCTCCACACACACACACACACAGACATCCTGTGGGTTCTTTCTCCGAAGAAACCTGACTAATGCACCATGATAATATCTCCCCCTCTGAACACCTGCACCACTCATTTGTCATCCCAGACTCCCGGGATGTTAGTGCTGGAAGGCTCTTCCGTGGCCACATGGTCCCTCCTCATTCCTAGAAAGGAGAGGCCACACAGGACCAGCTCCCAGGCTGACCAGCACCTGGGCAGCTGCAAAGGCAAGCTGTGGGTATGTTTTCTCCCTCAGTCGGAGCCACAAAGATAGAACTAGGCACTGACCGTGCTGGTGGTCTGGTCCTACCTGGAGACAGGAGCCTGGATTTTGGAGACCTGCTACTTCCTTCCAATTGCCCAGAAGTGCGCCCACACACGCAGTCATCTATACTGGCTTACTTCATGTGGCACATTACTGTTTTTAGTCCTCAAAGTGTCTCCAAAGCCTTCCCTAATCTTACCTTCCTCCTGCCCCCCACCCCCCACCTCCCCAGAGAAGCAGACTCTTCTCCAGTAGCACACTGGACACGCCAACAACTTATTACAGTGAAACGTCTGTGGGTGATTAGTGGATTTACTGATCCTTCCTCTAACTGGATGCTTCAGTGATTCTGGAAGAAGGATGCCAATGTTTTCGAAAAGGCAGCCTTCGTGTGAGTCTCTCCTTCACCAAGTTTACAGCTACCTAACAGGACAACTCTGATATACGATTAAAAGGAAAGGAGTTCAGAGAGCAGCGGGAAGAAACCATACACGCTTCACAATTACTGTTAAAGCACGTCAGCCAGTGGGGAGAGCGGCCCAGACACAGACACAGCATTTACTGGACTGGGCAGGCGGTCCGTCGCAACTGTACTTTCCATCCAAATAAATGGCATTGCCTGTCTGGCTCAGGCGAACATGACCGGTGCCCGGGGAGTGTCACTGGCCACCCCTGACTCTGTGCCTTGACAGCAAAGCCACTGGCTGGCCTCACAGTCCTGATGGATTGGAACGGTCTGGATGGCTGAGGGGTGGAGTATGGTGTATAAAAGCCAGCACCCTTGGGAATCGGGGTGGGCTGAGAGGTCAGCGTGACATCGATCAAGACTGAGCCTCTGCAAAGCTCCACGGGAACCAGCTCGGCTGGGAGCTTAAGGCACTCGCTCGCCCGTGCCATGTCAGGCAGATTACCAGCTGAACCTTAGACCCCAGGCCTCCGATCCCGCAGGCCTGCTGGTCACCTAACCGTGAATGCCGAGCAGGCAGAATAAAGCGACAGCCAGGGCCCTGCCTGCCACACTAAGGAGGGCTCAACACTTCCTAAATCGTGCAGCTTCAAGTGCCACAGGGCAGGCACTGGGCCCTCCCCAGCGGCTGCGGCCAGGTGTTGGCTAAATACTTCCCTGCCTTAGGACGCGGTGGGCCCTGGGGGCCTGCACACCGGCTGCTAATCCCGACTCCAGTATTTTCTCTCAATGAGCACTGCTCCAGGAGGAGTTTTTTTTTTTTTTTAAGAACTACTGCTAAGGAAGTGGATCTGCCTGCTTTGAGGCCTGAGCGGAACCTGTGCTTAAAAGGGCTGCTTGGGGGGCGCCTAGGTGGCTCAGTGGGTTAAGCCTCTGCCTTCGGCTCAGGTCATGATCTCAGGGTCCTGGGATCGAGCCCGGCATAGGGCTCCCTGCTCAGCAGGGAGCCTGCTTCCTCCTCTCCCGCTGCCTGCCTCTCTGCCTACTTGTGATCTCTCTCTCTCTCTAATAAATAAATAAAATATTTTTTAAAAAGGGGGGACTGCTTGGAGGAATACTGCGGAGTTGTCTGTCTTCCTGTGTTCTGGAGCTCACACTCAGACGGGGCCAATTTACCCATTGGGCACAACAGCCGCAGCGTTTATGGGCCATGATACTTCCAGGAACCCATGAAAATATTTTAATTTCTTTTCAAGTCATAAGGAAACAAACTTTCAAGTCTAAGAAAACATTCTAATATGTAATACCTTTAAATCAGCACGGTCGTAAGCTGTTTAACTTTCAACTTTTTTATGGAGGAAGGCAGACAAGGCCAGAGTGCCTCGGACCCCCAAAAGTCATAATGTGGGTCTGCATTCAGAGAGGGGCTCACGGCTGAGATGTGAGTTCTTCGCTAGGATCGCCCATGGTGGGGGTGGTTCAGGGACTCCCTGCCTGTCTCAACATGGCCAGGGAAGTCCCTGTGATCCTGGAGCTGGTGACAATTCTCTGTCGGTGCCTGTGAAGCCCTGGAGCCCCAAGCTCTGGCCCCTGAGGACCCGACCTGCACCTGTGTCTCTTCTGCCGCTCAGGTTCTGAGGGGTCACTGTCCATGTGGGGTTCCTGGGTCAGCTCTACAGAGCACTCTTGCCCAGGTAGGGAAGGCTCTGGCCAGAGAAACCACATCCCCTTCTCTCCCCCCGAACAAGAGGCACCCCAGCGACCAGAAGCCCTTTCTGGAGGCCCACTTCCTATAACAGTGCGGTCCCAACCACACGATCCATGCAACCCACACACGCTCTAGAGTCTTAACACAACCACAACCTGACACAGGACAAGAGCTCTCGTGGTACCCGTCCCCTGCCCCAGGCCCTGCATCTTGCTGGCGTGTTCTGCCTTCCTGGTATTAGGAATAGCAACCTCCGAGTGCCTGTCCCCCAAATGGCAGAGCCTGTGCTTCCAGGAGCTGCTGGATTTCTACACTGATCTGCTTCCAGAAAAGGCAGCTACTGCTACCTTTCCACCTCCTGGAAAAGCCTGTCTGTTCAGTGCCCCGGCCACCTCCAGCCAGACCCAGGACAGGGGAGGCCTTCTGGAGACTGCCCCCACCCTTCCATCCATCTTTCTCCGAGTTGCTCGTTGGAAGGAGGGATGCCTCTGGGCCGAGGGCAGGGGAGGGCGCGGGCACTCCTGCATCTGACTCAGGCCGGGGCCCGAGTGGCGTCTCCATGTGAACTCAGCATGGCTCTCCAGGGTGATCCGACAAGCATAACCTTTAGAAGCATCTGCAGCATGCCATCTGGCGTTGATTTTTCAGCTACCCCCTCTGAGGATTCACCAGTGCTGCCAAGTCGAAGTAATTCTTTTCTGGACACGGCAGCTGCTAAAGTGGGTCACCTTCCATTTCCACAGCATTTTGATGGCTAGGGGACAGGCTGAAGAAGGGGGACGTACTTTAAGGTCAGTGACGGGGGCTGTTAGGAGCTGCTCGTGGAACCTGGGGAAAGGGAGGTGTCCAACGGGACCTCTACACAGTCACGTCTGTTCTGCGAATCGTCCTCTTGACTGTTTTGCGGCTACACAACCCAGCCTAAGGATCTGTAGAAAGTGGAACGGAGGGCTCTGTGGAGGTCTAAGGCCCTGGGCCCCATATGCATGCAGAGAAGAATAGTCTGGACGCTCCCAAGAAGCCATGCCCATTCCCAGCTAGTGTCCTCCCAGCAGAGGGACACCAGGCACAGATGTAGAAATAAAAGGGTAGCCTGTTTGGCACTGCTTGCCGGGTTAGGATCTCTTGAGCCCCTTCTAGGGGTCACGGTGACCCTGAACCCAGAGGCAGCCCTCAGCCCTCTGCGCATGCTGGAGTCACCTCAGTGGTGCCACGACAGTCCTTGGCCTTCAGTGAGCGGGCTCAGTGTCCCCCATCAAAGAGCACACGGCTCAGTTCCACCGAGAATCCTCGCTCCCTCTAGTACCACGTGACGGGAACCCGCGCAGCCAGCGGGCCCATCACGGTGACCAAAGCACAGGCTTTGTCAACAGCACAGACGTCCTGCTTTGGGGCTGGCCCAGTGTGGCTCGGGTGTGTGAACTCCACGGCAAAGTGGTTCCCGGAGGGGCACAGCGCACGGAACTGCGCGATGACGGGGACGCGAGGTCACTCCAGGCGCGGCCACCTACGTGAAGTGCTGGTCTGGATGTCCCTGAACTTGTTCATGTCCAGTCGGCTCCCCCCCACCCATGACCGTAGCATCGTGAAAGCAGGGTAATGCCCAAATCGGCCGTTCTGACCTCTCTCCTCTCCAGATCCCGAATCCAACCGCCCGATAAGCATGTCCAGGGCAAGGTCCACAGGCAGCCCCCTCCAAAGCCCGACCCTGCACCTAGGCTTCACCCCCAGGCTGGGCCGCCACCGAACCTTCAGACACCCAGTCAGACCCTGGGCTTCGTTCTGCATGCGTCCCCTCCTCACCCTTCCCACATGCAGTGACCTCAAGGGTTACGGGTAAGAGAGAACTCACACAGTGCTCACTCCGCGCCAGGCTCAGGCTACACGCCTGACACGCGGGACCTGACGTAACCCTCACGACAGCCCCGTAAGACGGGCGCTGTGACAACCCCCACCGTGCAGATGACAAAGCTGAGACACGGAGGCTCCCTAACGGCATACGGCCAGTAAGTGGCAGAGCCCGAATTCAAACCCACTGGTCTGGTTCCAGAGTCTTAACCAGTCTAACTTCTCTGCTGCCTCAGCAAACCTGCCTGCTTCTGGTCTTGGCAGCGGCTTGTCTCCACAGGCTCCTTCCTCCCCGTCACATCTCACCAGGACCACAGTGCAGCCTCCTCACCGCCCCAGGCCCCCGGACTGGAGCCAGAACAGCTCTACTGAGATGCACCTGTGGTCATGCTCTCTGCCTGCTTCAAGTCCTTCAGCGCCTCCCAGCTATTTCTGGAGACTTCCACGTTGTTCAGCACGACCTCCACAACAGGCCTCCATTGAGCTCCCCAACTTCGAGCCCGGCCCCCGGCCCCCATGAGCGCGGCGTTTGTGCTCAGGGTCTCTGTGCCGGGGTGCTCACCCTGGCCTCCGCGTGTGTCCAGTGAAGGTCTGTGCCTCCGTTAAGGCCCAACTCAGAGGCCCCCCGGCCTCTCGAGCCTCCACTGTCCTTTCCAGGTGGAGGTGCCGGTTTCCTGCCCGCATACCTGCCTCGCCTCTCCTACACCACAGCGCACAGACTTGTACTGATGTGTGTGCCTGGCTTTCTCCCTGGAGACCGTGACATCTGTCCCCCCAGGGAGGTTGGATTATGTATCATTCACCTTTGACAACTCGATGTTCGACACTCGACACTCGGTCAAGGTGTGTTGAGCGACTAAATGATTCAAATCAAGTGCCTGACATGGGAACCACACACGCAGACAGAGGGAGGAGCGAGCAGCGGCCTTTCGGCCAGATCCTACCTCTTCTCCCTGCCACAGCCCTCCTCGGCCAGCCTAGCCGGGGCCCCACTCACCGGCTGCCCTGGGCAACAGCGGGCACGATCTCATGGCTGGCACGGAGGGGCCGGGGCCGGGCCTTCATGCGGGCACGCTGCAGCAGATGCTTGGCTTCCTCATGCCTGGGGCTCAGCACAGACTCCAGCTTGGGACCAAAGGTTCTGCAGGGTGGCACACAGGCCAGAGCAGGCGGGGGAGGGATTAGAAGAAAATAACACGGATTAGAAGGGCTTTCACAGCATTGAGCTCGGCTGTGCCAGAAAAGGCCCTGCATGTGCAGCCTTCCTTGTCCAGCTCCCACACAGAGGGCCCCGGCTGGGGGTCTGGGTAATGGCCCTGAGTGTCTCTGGACATGGACGGGGAGCTGGCCCACCTTGGACATCTGCACAGGGACTGGACACAGAGATCCCAGGAAGATCTAAGAAGGGCAGGGGAATCTCCAGATTATTCTATTGTTCCTTCCCTGGGCAGGCAACGGCAGTTATCCGGGAGGACGGGGGAAGGGCCTGGCGTTGTTGGACTGGGCCCGTGCCCAGACAGATGGTCTTTACACACATCACCTCCCTCTCTCCTCCTGCCTCTCTTTGCACCCGCACGTACCCATGCAAGCCCCCACCGCAGACACGAGGAGTCAGGCCTCAGCCCGTCACATTCTGCTCCTTGGGGGGAATGACATTTCTATAAATCCTGGTGCTTGCCTGCCTCAGTCCCAGTCCAAACCCGTCAGGCAGCAGCTCAGGGCTGAGAGAAATAAAGCTGGACCCAAACCAAGTCAGACAATGGCCCGATTTTCAGAATAAGGGTCCTCTACCAGCCCTCCCCACCTACCAGATGTGTGGCCTCCCGGGCCGGTCCAGAGCCACAGTCCAGAGCCATGGCCCTTTTTCAAAGCTGTCTGGCAGACAGTGACATACAGCCCGCGCCAGGGTACAGAATAACGGCAGCCCCACCACCTCCCACGGACAAGCCGTTTCTCTCTGCTGGGCTCCCGCTCCCCAGCCGGGCTGGCCCAGGGCAGGTGTGCTCTCTGCCTGACGGATGAGGGCGTTCCGCAGCAGACGCGAACGTTTGGCACGTGGCTCAAGGTCGAACATCAGTGGGGAGCAAAGCAGATGATCATCAACCCCCCTGCCTCCGGTCTCCTTCCCACACCCTCTGTCATCTCCTTCCTCCGGTCCCTGGATCCCAGGACAGGCTGAGAGTGTTTGTGGCTGGAAACAGAAGAAGAGTCACACTCTTCGATGTGACTTCAGCATCCCCCGGGCTGCCCCTGTCCCCACTGTCCTAGACGCTGGGCTGCCCTCACCAGGGACGGTCCACCAAAAGAGAACCAGGCACGTAGAGGCTCTGCCAGACTTAGATCTCAGATGGTGGCCTTGTCTCGCCCAGCGCATGGGTCACCCCGAGAAAGGGGCCTGACGGGGGGAAGGTAGCAAGCGGTTTCTGGGGTGACAGATGGCAGATGTGAGTGGGAAGTGGCATAGCTCTGGGCCCCTCTGGGACATCCTTGGACAACCTCGGGCAGTCTGTGGTTCATTCTTTCTTTTTCTCTTTTCTTGCCTATTCTTTTCTCTTCTTGCTTGCTTTCGTTCTCTTTCTTTGTTGCTCAAGCTTTGCACCTAACCTTGCTTTGGGGCCCAAGGGGAAAAAAAAAAGAACTGCTAGAATAAAGGCACCATCTGTGCACACGAACCCTGGCAAGGCCCAGGCACAGTTTTGGAACCAGGAGGGTTTACTGGAGTGACGTGAAAGTGAATCTCCAGGCCTGCGGCCCCGTGAAGCCTCCTTTGGCAGGGGAGGCCTCGCTTTGCACAGCTTCCCAAGCAGGCAGCCCCTCCGACGCACTGCTGAGAGCAGCTGTGCTCCCTGGGGTTCCTTCTCCGACAGCAGAGATAATGAGGTTACCAGCCCGAGAGACGCCCCTGCAGCCACGGGCCGCTGGCTGCCCGCCCGCACGCCCGGAGCCTTCCGGTGACAGCTGTGCTTCCCTGGCTGTCGGAGGGCATTTGTCACAAGACCTGGTGGGCAGGCAGGAGGGCCCCCAGGCAGCTGGCCAGATGCTGCCAGGACCGACCTTGCCCCCAGGTTTTTAAGCCATTTTCCAGCTTTGCTGCTTCCTTTCTGCCCCCTCTACTTGGAGCTGTTAATTCTCTTTTTTTTTTTTTTTTCCCTGTCAGCTGCCCTCCCTGCTTTGGTTCCTAGGAGACAAAGCTGCTTTCTCCACTGATTAGAAAAGTAAGGCTTTTTCGGCTCCTGAAGGCATCCGTGCAGGAACAAGCTGAGCAGGGAGGGAAGGGGCGGCCACCTTCATAGACGGCAGTCAAGGTCAGTAGGGCAGGCACTCCTGGCCCTGACCAGCCCCGTGGAGGGGAAAGGGCTCCTTCTCTGGGAGATGGGGGCCAGTGGCTGCAGTGCTGAGGGATGTTGAGCCTCTCCCAGCCAAACGGCCCACCCCGGAACCATCGCTGCCTGTGTTGGTCTGCCCCAGGGTGCCGGCCCTGCCAGCCTGACAGGTCCAGACTCTTCCATCCGAGTGAGGCTTTCCTGTCTAGTCTGGCCCTGGCCTCTCTCCAGGGCACACGGCCCCAGAGCCAACCCCTTCCCATCACAGACTATACCCCGCCATCTCAGCTCCCAAGTTTGTGGACATTTCCTGGAGGAGCTGGGGCGGTCAGCACATGGCTAGGCTGAGCCAATCCCGTCTCAGAACAGACAGCGTTGCCAGTCTCCTGAAAGTTGCCGTCTGGGGCTCATCAGCTCAGCGGGTAGAGCACGGGGATGACACGGCTGAGCGCTGTCCTCCCTCGGCCTTAGTCTCCCCGTCTGCAAACCGTGGGAGCTGGATAGGCACAGAGACTCAAACGCTGCTACCCCGGGAGTCCAGGTCTTGGCCAGGTGGTCTGGTGGACCGCGGGCTGGGGTGGGGGATTTTGAGGTCCTCTCCCTGGGGCGTTCACATCACAGAGCTTTAGTTACCAAGGAGCAGAAACAACTACAAGGAACTAATTGTTGGGGCGCCTGTGTGGCTCAGTTGGTTAAGCATCTGCCTTCGGCTCAGGTCACCATGGGATTGAGCCCCGAGTCAACTTCCCTGCTCAGTGAGGAGCATGCTTCTCCCTCTGCCTCTGCGCCACCCCTCTCCCCACTCTGCTCATGCTCTCTCTCTCGAATAAATAAATAAAATCTTCTTTAAAAATAAAAAAGTAATAAAATCTTTTTTAAAAAGATTTTATTTATTTATTTGACAGAGAGAGAGATCACAAGTAGGCAGAGAGAGAGGAGGAAGCAGGCTCCCCGTTGAGCAGAGAGCCCGATGTGGGGCTCGATCCCAGGACCCTGAGATCATGACCTGAGCCAAAGGCAGAGGCTTTAACCCACTGAGCCACCCAGGCGCCTCCCCTCCCCCCTTTTTAAAGGAACTAATTGTTGGGGACAACCGGAGTACCACAGGAGTATTCTGGCCCAACCCTCTGCCCCTCCAACCACGGGTCCCAAGTTGATTTCAAGGACAAGGGTAGGCGGTGCCCCCATCCGGCCTCTCCCTCGAAGCCAGTTTCCTGGTGGAGAGACAAGCTTAGCTCTGACCTCAGCTCCCCTAATGGCCAGACAGGTCAAGACGGCGAGTCAGGACAGCTACCCCCCCTCTCCTAGGGAAGGAGGGAGGTCGACAGGACAGAGTGGGCTCTTTCTGCAGCCATCATCATCCTGGCTTAAAATAATAAGCTCCGGCAAGTCCGGGTCTCACCCTTTCATCCCAGGAACATGAATTAGGGAAATAATTTGGAATATAAAGAGATCTGACATTTCCCAGATTCCAGGATGCAGTGGGCAGAGGGGAAACGTGTCACATACAGAACATATATACACATTCTTGCCCAGCATTTGTTCCATCTTTGTTACCATAAAGCTTCTAGATGACCGAGGGCCGAGCTCTCCTGCTGTCACACTGTGTGCAGTTTCCCCGAGTGAGGGGAAGAGAAAAGGCGGGCCTGAAGTTGAGTTCTGCCTGCATGGGCCTTGAGGTGGGAAGCTATCTCGGGGACGTTATCATTGCCACCTTCCCCCCAGGGCCGCAGGACACGGACAGGCTGGAGCAGAGTGCGGCTGCCAAGCGTGGTTCCGGGGCAGCCTAACCAGGTCCTGATTCTGCGCTGTGCCTTACAAGCGGGTCACCCTGGCAGGTTACTTTGGGGCTAAGCCTTAGTTTCCTCATTTGCTAACTAAGGGCTCAGCTGAGAAGTGAGACTGAGCTCCTTTTAAAAGAGCTGATCACAGGGCGCCTGGGTGGCTCAGTGGGTTAAAGCCTCTGCCTTCGGCTCAGGTCATGATCTCAGGGTCCTGAGATCGAGGCCCACATCGGGCTCTCTGCTCGGCAGGGAGCCTGCTTCCTCCTCTCTCTCTGCCTGCCTCTCTGCCTACTTGTGATCTCTCTCTCTGTCAAATAAATAAAATTAAATTAAAAAATCTTAAAAAAAAAAAAGAGCTGATCACAGAGCCAGTACTGGCTAAGATTCGATCAGGTTAGTATTCGCTATTACTATTGCTGTTATTATTAGCGTTACTATGTTAAGTTACTCTCCCCTCAGGAACAAAGGATGGAGTCCCTGTCCGTGAACTGAAACCCCTGCCGAAGAGATCGCCTTGTCTGCAGGGGGAGGGCACGTTTGGAAGGGAACCCGTTTTGAAGCTCGAGAAGGCTCAGCGGTTTTGCTCCGGAGTGCTCTCGGACAGGGCTCACCGAGAAGGCGATGTCCGTGGAACGGGGAGCCAGAGACTGTCTGGTAGCCGAGGGCAGCTGCTGCCCAGAGAATAAACGGGCAACTTCCCAACAGAGAAGTCAGAGCGGGCATCCTTAAGAACGGCTGCCGTCGGATACGCCTGTCTCACTGAACACCTTGAAAGGGATCTGGGTGGAGGCGAGCAGAGCTTCCTTAAGACGCCAACTTCTTACTTGGGGAGAGAAGAGCGGCTGGCTCCGTTCTTGCCTTTTTGAAGGCTAACAAATTCCCGAGGGGGCGGCCCGTCTGCGCAGCAGTGCGTGGCCTCAGTGTGCAGGGGCAGGTGCCCAAGACCCCCAAATAGGAGCGAGAGCGGCCGGCTCAACTCCAGAGGCCGGGAAGGAGGCTTCCTCTTGAATGTCGGCCCAAGCCCCCCACAGGTGGTCTAGGGCGGAGCAAAGTAGTCACAGAGACTGGGGCCGCCTTGAGGTTTCCACGTGTGCCGTGCAGGCGAGGGCGGTAATGACGAGGCACGAAAGCTCCGGGCCGCACCAGCTGTGCATCGAGGCTTCCAGCGGTAGGGTCCTTGCTTCTCCACCCAGGACGGAGCACCCTAGACAAGCGGGAGCACGGTGTCGGAACGCTGCTGAGTGTTTTACTTTTTCTTTTTAGGTGTGCTCTTGGTGGGCTTGGGAGCGCCAAGGGGGCTGCCCTCCGGTTTTCCTTTGTGCCTGTATATCTGAGTCGGGGAGATGGGGGGTGGCTGGGGAGACGCAGGACAGACTGTGGCTCTGCCGTCCCTCACGACTCCCTTGCCTTGGGGTGTGCTCAGTACTCCTACCGCGCGGAGAATCCTGGGGATGTGCTAGAGCCTTTTCCCATGCTCGTCCCCAGGACTCATCGTGCCCCTCTGACCCTAGGGGCTCAGAAGATCCAGAACCTGACCGGGCAGCCAGAATGATCTCCAAACACTCTCACCAGCTGCGGAGCATGGGTGTCAGGCCACAGGCCACGGCAACAGCCCCGCACTGTCTAAAGACACGGTCGTCGGACTACGGACACCAGTGGGTGCAGCAGGGGGAAGACGGTGAATGCCTCTCGGCTCCTTACTGCCCTGCTGAAAATCTCAGTTCTGAACCTCTCCGTAAGTGGAGAGCCAGCCTTCCCATCCCGTACGCTGCAGTATCCGCGCATCCCGCTCCAGCCTTCTCGAAAGCGTTCTCGCAGGTCCTTCTCACCCGGGCCGTCCGCTCCTGTGTCCGCCCGCTCCTGTCAAGCCCACCTGCACTCTGTGCGGCCACCCGGCAGGCACAGGGCCGCGGAGATGAGACCGGCACAGTTTTTGCCCCCAGGAACCTCCAGCAGGAGACCCCAAAGCAGCATTTATGGCCAAAGTTGGTACAGGCAAAGACAGCAGTGAGCACAAAAACAGTTAATGTGTTAATTTTTTTAAAAACTGGAGATCTCGCAGCTGTGGGCCTGACCCCTTAAGCCATAGGCCAGGCCTCTGAAATTCTTGGGGGATCCCTGGCCACCTTCCTATACATTGGAGTCTATGAACTGCTTTGAGGTAGGGAGTTTTGACCTCCTGCAACCCCAGCAGGGGCCGGAAAATTGGAATCCACCAGGGAGTGGGCTGCTGCAGGCTGGCCCTCTGCCTGCTCTTCTCATGAAGAGGTGTGTGTACGGGACAGGGCTTCCTTCAGGCCTCAGCTTCTGGAACGGGCACGATCCTGCCACGATTCTGTTGATGGAGGGAATCAACAACCTAGGGAATCCTCTGAGTTTCCTTCATCATTAGAGCACAAATAAAACACAACCCCAAAGACCCTCTTCTCTCCATTTTCCCCAAGACTGAACTATCGTTACAGCCCCGCAGACGGCCCTGGAGCATTGATCACACACAGAAGGTCCTGATTTGAGCCAAAGCTGGCCTCAAGGGGGCGCCCTGGCACCTGCCGTGGCCCAATGCTGGGTGCTTTCAGCTCAGGACTCTCTTTCCGTGCAGGGTCTGGGGTGAGGATTGCCGTGACTGCGCTGCACCCCTGGCTTCACATATGTTCTGCACAAGCCGGGTTAACTTGGGATCTTAAGGCAATCAGTAATCCTGATCCGCTCTCTCAGAGCCTCAAGGTAGGGAAGAGGCCGAGCTGGTCCGGGCCATTTTATGGAGTAGGGGTGGGATGCCCACGGGCTGCTAAGCATGGAAAAGGGCAGAGCCAGCCCTGAACAGAGCGCCCACCTCACTCTCCTCCCCACGCCTGTCTGGGATGGGATCAGTCCAACAGGTGGCCAACAGCACTGGCCCCCATCTGCCCTCTCTGAAGTGCTTACCTCCCACCCCCTCCTCTCCCCAAACCAGAACCCCACTCCCCAAATCATGTCAACAGTGCTTGGGAGAGAAACAAGACTAGCCCATGCAGCCTGTCCCCTCCTCTTCCTTGCCCATCCCTGAGAACACCTCGCCAGCACTGGGGGAGGCAGAAGACCCCAAGATCCCTAACTTGAGGAGTGGCCTGTGGGGCACAGAGAGGACAGCTGGGGCAGTGTGGCGTATGCGTGAGAGCACAGACCCTGGCGCCAAGCAGCTCTGCCAGCAAACCCTGGTTCCCACACTTACTAGCTGTATGACCCTGGGCAAGTCACTTAACCTCTCCCCAGAGGGGTCTCTGTGTCAGGGAAACAGGAACAACTGCTACAGTTAGTTATTAGGATAAAGTGAGGATGTGGGCAGATTTCGCACAGGGCCTGGCACACAAGAGGGGCTGGAAAGGGCAGGGCTGGCATGGTCTTCCAGAGGGAAGCTCTGGCCACCAGCTTGTTCCAGCTCTCTCGGACTCAACCTTCTCTTGCCCCTCAGTAGAGGGGACCACCCTGGGGTCAGGGGATGGAGGTCTCCTCTGCATTTGGCCCTTAGCATTTAGGGTCCCAGGGCACCTCTGGTGTTCCCGAAGCATCTCAGGTGTCCCATCTGCGACGCCAACTCTCCCGGTGACTACCCCCCAACAGGCTAGCACACGTCCCGTCACACAGTGACGACTGTCTCAGGCCCTGCAATGACCATCATTTCATGAGCTTCTTATCTGATCACCATGCAAAGCGATAACAACTGTAGACAATTATAATTAAGTACAGGTTGGATTAACGTGGTCAAATGGATATTTGATTGCAATTCTGAAAGACACTGATGCTGGACCTGAGTGTGAGGCCGGACCTTGTCCACGTCGTACCCTCAAAGGAGATCAGAGGACTCACTGCCAGAGCCCGCCCTGACCCCCTGAAGGACGGCCACCACGAAGCACGGCCACCACGTCAGAACACGCCACTGCCCAGGGCCTGAGACCCCTCCGTACAGACGCTAAGTCCCCAGGACGCTGGTCCCATTGGCACTCCTGGCTTACGGAGCGGAGAGAAGCAGGCCTTATTTCAGAGGTCTCTGGGGAAGGTCAGCTGTAAGGAAATGGCATCACTAAATCCATCCCCCTTGAGGGACAGACAGAGCCTGCGGTGTCTTAGGAACTACTTTAATTTCTGCCCAGGAGACTCAGAAAGAGAACCAAGTGAGGAGCTCTGTCCAAGGGGGCCTCACGACATGGCCGATGTTTCTCTCATCCTTGAACTCGGTATGTTCCCTGGCCCTTCGGCCTGGGTGTCTGTTCAGGAGGGGCCTGACTGTACGGTGCAGGTCCGTGGGGCACTCCAGAGGCCAAAGTTTTCCCCATGCCAACTCCATGCCCAGATATATGCTGGGCACAGTCCTAAAGCTAAGACAACTTCTTTCTGAGTGCACGCGTGCGCACACACACACGCCCATCACACACATACACACATCTGCACACACCTACACATCTTACCCCCGCACACATATACCCGACCTGAACCCTAAAATGCTGCAGGTGGCCTGGTGGTTTAAACAATTGTCCAGAAATCCCATCCTGAGAACTCTACACAATCACCATCTCTCACAGGACTGGGGGGACGTCCGCCCCAGCTGCCTCCTCTCTGGGCTCCCCAGGGAAGGAGGAGGGGGCGGGAAGGAGGAGAGCGTGTCCCTGCGGACCAGTCCTTTCTGCAGTCACTCTCCTCCACACGGTGGCCCGGCTATGTGCGGACCTAGTAGAGGAGTGGCCTGTGGGGCACAGAGAGGACAGCTGGGGCAGTGTGGCGTATGCGTGAGAGCACAGACCCTGGCACCAAGCAGCTCTGCCAGCAAACCCTGGTTCCCACACTTACTAGCTGTATGACCCTGGGCAAGTCACTTAACCTCTCCCCAGAGGGGTCTCTGTTCAGGAGTCAGCGATGCTTCCAAGTCATAAATAATGAGGGACGAAGGAGCCAGAAAGGTCCCTCTCCACCAGGCCCTTGGCCAAGGCCACTGCAAAGGCCAGTAGCCAAGCTGAAGCTGGATCGCCTGAATCGGGGCAGCCCTCGATTTGTGAAAGCGGGATCGGGGGGCCCATCCACGTTTTCTGGAAGGCAGGTCAACGGAAGTGGAATTTATGCAGGGAATGGCCTGGGAATGAAGAAGGAACAACGCTGACCTCTGCCCTCCACGGAAGCCGGGAGACCCTCACCAAGTGACATCACCGCACAGCCGGAGACACAGAGCCCGGTGTGCCCGGAGCCGGGAGCTCGCTGAAGACGGAGGCCAACCTCCGCGCAGGCACCGGGCGTGGCCGCTCAGGGCCACGGAGCCCACGTCCTGCAGGACACGACCCACTGCGGAGAGGGGCCCCGCCGCCCCGACCACCCGGTGCGCAGGTGCCCGGGGACACTGGCGGCGGGGCTGCAGCACGCCTGTGGGATGTCACAGGTGAGGCCAGAGGAGGCGAACTCCTTCACAGAGCCACCAGACCCCTGGATGGGGAAGGAGCTGTGGGGGAAAGGTTTGCAATCTGTGGACTTGCCCGAAGGACTTCCACAACCATTGTCTCCTGTTAGCCCCAGCGCAGTCCTGGGAAGGAAACCCGACAGATGCTAGGTGGGCCACCTTAAAGATCAAGAGACGGAGCCCAGGGCCGGGAAAGGACGCCCAGGGACGCAGAGTGGATCACTGGCAGTGCTCTTGACACTGTGTCCTTTTGTTTTGCTCAAGTGGTGGCCAGGCACCTGTGGGCACTGGGGGAGGCGACTGACACCGTCTAAGGGGTCTCAGATAGGACAGCGGCCCGCCGTCACCGGTCTGCTGGTGCGGGGTGCGGGGTCCTGCCTGCCTCTGACTTTCTCGAGGTCTCCCACTCTCCTGGTGCTGGGCAAACGAGGGGACCCCAGCGACGAGGGCAGGAGAGGATGTGTGCGCCCGGGGCTCTCACCTGTTCTGGTCTGAGTCCTGCAGGGAGACGCCCGAGTCCCAGTCCACGTCCCCTGCTGGCCGCTCTAGGACACAGAACAGGAGCAGAGATCAGGGCCGAGCCAGAAACCGGGCTCTCAGCTGCCACTTAACAAACACGGAGAGGAACGTTTTCTCCAGGAGTGGCTTACTCCCAAGATAAACTCAACCCTACTCTGTGTCTCAGCCTGGAAGTGGAGGCACAGCCTGTCACGGTGACCGCTGGTGGGCACCGCCATGGGCCAACAGGCCGTGTGGGTCCTCTCGGGTGTGGGGTGAGGAACGGACTTTTGGAGTCGGGGGAAGGACGGGAAAGAAGGCTGTCTCGGGCCTGAACATTTACACATCCCGGCAGAGCTGCCGCCTGACGGAATGCCTGCCCTCTGTGCTGGCGTTTCCGCCAGGGGGCCACGAGGTCCACTGGGGCCGGGGGCAAGTCACTGGAGGAAGGTGCAGAAAGCCGCCCCGGAATGGGCTGTAAGCCACAGGGAAGAAATCCTGGTCGCCTCCGCCCCAAGCTCAGAGGGTAGCCTGCGGTTGGCCTGGGGGGTCATGGGGTCTTCAGCAGACAGGCTAGCTGGGAAGTGGTAAAGAATCTACGTCAAAGCCAGACGAAGAGGACCTCTTGCGGAACGAGGTGGCCGGCGGCTGTGCTCTTCTCCCTGTCCTGCCGCACCCCTCCACGCGTACCCTCTTGCCCCTCGCCTCCTCCTGCCCTCCCTCCTTGTGCCCCGGCCAGCCAGACCTCCCCAGTGAGCCTCACCCGGTGGACCTCTGTCCCAGGATGGAGTCCAGGCTGGGATTCCCACCCTGGGGGGGACGTGACCCCCAACACTCAGCATCTCCTGCAGCAGAAGGCGGTTCCGCTCCACGCGCTCAGACAGGGATAAGGCACTGCCCCCGGTGCCCGGGGCCCCCAGCTCTCCAGCTCGCCAGAGCGCCCCCAGCGGGGCTGGCCTGGAAACAAAGTCCTCCTCGCAGGTCAGAGTCAAGCTGTCCAGGTCTCCCCCTGTACCCAGACCATCCTGAAGGGTGTACGACCTTCCTTTCCTCAGGTTGGGCATGTGGGCGATTTTGTTACCAGGACCAGGGCCCCCAGGCCGGCCCGGGGTGACTCTGTGAACAGGGCTCTCCTGCAAAGAGTCAGGCCCTGGCAGCTGACTCCTCTCATTGTCGGGCAAGGCCTGTACTGCTTCTGGAGGCCACGGGCCCCTCCCATTCCAGTACTCCAGCCCAGGAGAAGGCGGCCTGGGAGGTCTGGGACCCCCGCTCCGGGCAGGTTCCTCCTCGTTGATAGCACTGTCCAGCTGCGCATCGGGCAGATTCTGAGCAGGGAGGACCCCCTCGGCATCTGGCAAGGAAGACGCCTCCGACGGAGTCCCAGGTCCGCCCACCTTGACTCGCCTGCATTTGGGTTTCTTGGACGGCCGCTCGTGAGACGTGAGGCAGGGGCTCACCCCCTGTTTGCCTGCAGTCATTTTTTCCTTCAAGGCCCTCACTTTGGATTCCAGCACAGAGGGACCTTGGAGCTGCCCTTGGAGCATCCCCCATGCCCTGGGATGCTGGGGGACCATCAGGCTGTGTGTTCTGTCTTCCAGAGAGCAGGACCAGGGTCTTGGGACATGTCCATTATCCCTGAGCTGTGGCTCAGGGCCACTTCTCTCCACAGCTGAGGTCATCTCCATGGAGCTGGCTGTTCTGCTCCCTATTTGGGTGTCTCTGGAGGAGAAAACAGACAGAGCTCCTGAGACCCAGTATGTGGCTAGTAGCTCCAACAACCTCCTGGGTCCCCAAAGTGCCTTGGCATTGAGCCCTGTGCAGATGCGAACAACCGGGGGACAGAACTTTGAAAAGTGCACATCACTAGATGGCACAAATAAGTTGAGTTTTCTTCCCTCCAAGTCAGAGCAGTGTTCTAGTTTTTCTATTCCCATTTTACAGATAGGGCACAATGAAGCTTCAAACAACAGCCAAATGTGGACCAGAGTGACAACAGGGGCCAGATTTCCCAATCCCTGGCCTCCATCCTTGCTGACAGGCGGTCTCAGTGGAGGATGTCAACACCTGCTAAGAGCTAACGGGCTCCCCCCTTTTTAAGGGGAGTCAGAGGGGATGAGGGACTTCAGGAAGACTCCCCACAGAATCAGACCCCCTGGTTGAAGGTGCCTCCCTGTGTACAAGCCACAGGTCGGTATCATGGGGCTGTCCTCAAAGGGTGGCCATGACCAGTCACCGGCTCCCAGCCACACCTGCTCTGTGCCAGGAGGCCTGGGAGAGCTTTCAAATACCCTCTCTCAAATGATCCTCACACACTCTGCCAGAAGGGGATTATCTTCCTCACGTTCACAGAGAAACTGAGGCACACAGAGATCTGGTCACACAGGGGCAGAAAGGAGGCTGGATTTGGAACGCAAATCTCCTTCCAAGGCCAGGGCTCTTCCAAAGCACTCAGTGATGGGGTGATCACTTACCCCCTACGCCCCTTATTCTGTGGATGAGAATATCCAGTCTGGAGAGGTTAAGTGACTCGCCAGAATTACACAGCTCCTTGGTGGCAGAGTTGATGTCCATGTCTACACAGAGTGAAAGTGAGCACGGGATTTTATTCACCAAGTGGTTCTGGGCACCGATATTTACCCCACTCTGGGAGAAAATGCTCCTTAGACACCGTACATTTACCTAGGTCTCATCTGAAGTAAAGTGCATGTAAAAATTCATATTTACACAAATTACAAGTTAGGAGTGAATTTTTCACTTCTGATATGAACTGCAGTTCACCACAAGATTCTCTGACATGGCAAGTCCCTCTGTTGTCGTTTATTACAATTAGATTTATACATGTTTCCAGAAAGTACGTAGTTCATAAGGCACAATACATACATAGTGCAAATGTCACATCAGCCTTAAGCCTGTGAAGTGTAAGCACTATCTTCAGGAGGGGAGATCATTTCCTCCGCCAGTTGATCTGGAATTTTCCAACTTTCTCTTTGCAGCCCAGCCACCGAACCCTCTCTCTTCTCAAGTTCAGTTCAGAAAGCAGGGCATTCGGGACAATGCCAGTGAGACGAAAAGAACTTTCTGACGGGTGGGTTCTGGAACCGCATTGCCGCAGCACCGGTGCCCCGAGCCCTGCGAGCACGCGGGCCTTGCACGGGGCTCCCCGGGGCCCCGGCAGCCTTCCGGGGAGCCGCCCGACCGTCGGGCCGGCCGAGCCCGGGTCGCTCCGACTCCCACGGGCTGAAGCGGGAGGACCCGCAGGGCGGCCTC
>LNAC01000442.1:153849-245609 GCA_002007465.1 Ailurus styani | reverse complement strand
GCGGGGCCGGGGCCCGGGCGCGTGGGCGCGGGGCGCTCGGAGGACGCCGCGGAACCGACCCCCTTCGCGCGGGGTCGGCCCGGCGAGGCTTCGGGGCCCGCGCGGCGTGGGACCCGGCTCCACGCGAGCCAAGGCTGGGAAGACACCGCGTTCCTCCCGGGCTCCGCGGGAATGCGTGTAACTCTACACCCGGGGCTGGGGAGGAGGCTCGGCTATCCGGGTGGAAGCTAAGGAATGCCCTTTGTTGAGACAACTTTTCCGGAGAACTCGGGCCCCGCTCTCTCGAGGTGCCCTTGCCTCAGAGGTCAAGGTCATTCGTTTCTGCCTTGCAGAGGCGCGAGGGTACCCGGAGTAGAGGCGGGTCGCCTCATCCTGCGCTGCCAGCGGGAGAGCCTGGTACCTGCCTTGCCAGCCCCTGGGGGTAGGGACCGGTTCTCAGGGCCCTGGGGACTCCTGCAGAGACCTCACCACTTTGTCCACACCTGGGAGGAAGTAGCAGCAAAGGGCTTTACCTACAGCCTGGGGCCCAAACCAACTGAGCTGGCTTTCTCTTTCCACCCAGAGGGAGGTAACGGAACCTCACCTGTTTCCAAACATTTGTCAACAAAGGACAGGAAACAATAAGAGAGTTAGGACCCAGGAGATTCCAGAAATCTCTGCAAAGGGAAAAGTGCTCATTCATGTTCCATCAGCCGGACAAGCTTCTCGTATGGGTTGCTCTCCTATTTGTACTTGCGTGCTGTCACCATCGAGATGACAGGCACAGCGACAGGACCACACAAAGTGCTAAGCGCCTGCCGCCGGGGTGGAGGGGATGGAGGGTTTGCAGGGGAGGCCTGGCTCTTGAGTGAGGAGGACTTACCCTGTAGTAGGTGGGGGCATCTGGGTAAGGCACGAGGGCCCCCGGAACTGGGAGCAGCTCTCTGGGGAGCTGTGCTAGATTGGCCTTGGGCTGATTTAGGAACCGGAGAGATTATCTAGGGCAAATCCTCTATGTTACAGAAGAGGCCCAAGCTCACACAGCTCTCCTGCTGGGTGGTCTCCAGAGCCTGGAGTCACTGCTCTTGCAAGTGAATCCCTACCTCCTTCCATATTCCCAGAGCAAGCTGTTCCTCCAACAGGGCACTTACTGCCATTTATTAGTACGGATCCCTTCATAACACAGTAATGTGCCGTTTACGGAGATTTATGTAGACACCATGCACCTGGCATTGGGTTAAGCACTTTACATCCTTTATCTCATACGGTAACCCAAAAAGATGGGTATTGTTTATCGTCTCCTTTCTACAGATTAGGAAACCGAGTTAGGTGATCTTCCCAAGATCACAGAGCTCGTAAGTGGTAGGCTTTCTAGAGTTTGAGACCCTCACCTCAACCACACCGCACAGCGTGGCCGGCACTCTTCCTGTGCGTGTTCAGCATGGAAAAAATTAGTCTAGAAAATCAAAACATTGTCAAGTGCTGTGAGGGCAAAAATATGCTGTCTGGCCCTTCCAGGGTCTGGATACTTTCTGCCTTCCTTTCTCCTGCAATCCAAGGTAAAGTTCTGGAAACCTGGTAAGACCTCTTCCTCTCATCCATTGGCAATGTCAAAGCCAACATCAATACTCTTACCATTATTGGGGAACTTCTACGAGCGGAGAGACTCCATATAGGATCCTTTAGATCTTTACAACAATCCCACCGAGTGAGTGTAGGCGTCTCCTCTTTAGGGATAAGGAAATCGGGGTATAGAGAGGTTAAGGGACTTGCCTGAGGCCACACGGCTGGTCTACTCAGAATCTGACTCCAGTCCTGTGGGGCTCCAAGATCTTCTGCCTGCCTTCCTCTCAGAGGCTTCTTAGAGCCCAGACTCTTAGAGGTAACTTCATGACTCCTGTTCCCCACCCCCAGAAGTTAATGATCTGTAAGGCAAGTCTCTGAAAGTTGCAGCAAAAGCTTAATGTTTAAAGGAAACCTGCCCCCCCGCCTTTTGAGATGCAAATAATCACCTTCAGTTTACTCATTAAATTTGTTACTTTACACTTAATATAGGGGGGTGGGGTTCACAGCTCTAAAGAGGTTTTAAAAGCCATCTACAAATACCAATAAGTATATCCTCAGAACCTATTAAATTATCACAACATTGATACGTCGGAAAGCATTTCTCGTTCATCTGGATTCTGTTTGGCTTAGCAAACATGCATTGAGTTTCCACTACACGCCAGGCACAGGAAAGACAAAATATAATACCACAGGCCCTGTCCTTGAGGAATTTCTGGTCAAGCTAGGCAGGGGAGGGAAACGGAAACGTTCTGTGTAAGTTCTCCCCGTCAGGCTAGCACAGGGTGGTGGTGTAGGTCTGCTCCCAGGAACAGCTGAGCCGCGTGACTGAGGTGTGTGTTGGGTGGGAGGGGAGGGAGGGAGCACCGGGTCTTGGACAAAGAGCAGGAGTCAGCCAGACAAGAGGGGGAGGGGTGGGAGAGCCATTTCTGTCCGAGAGATCAGCGTAAACACAGGCATCCAGGTGTGAAACTGCCTGGTCCACTGTTACTATGTGAAGTTACGCTGGAGAGGGCAAGGGCAGGGCTGAAGCTGCAAAGCAGGGGTGGCGTGGCCTGCTGGAGGGCATCCGGGGTCCAGGTGAGGGGCTTGGGCGCTGTCCTGTGAAGTGGGAGTCCCGGAAGGTGGGCTGCTTTGAGCACGGCCCCTTACGTGCCGGGTGTCAGAGTCCTTCGTTACCGTGCTTCCGAGAGAAATCGAGGAGGAACGCAAATACGTGGTATGCAGCAATCACGTCGCCTTCTTCCTCCATTCGAACGACGAGGGAAACCCACCCTCCCAAGAAGCCTCCCTCCACTTGACTTGGATGAAAACACGGCCTCTCCCCCCCCCTCCTCCTCCCCGCCTTCCCTCAACATGCTCTGAGCACACAGCTTTGAACAAGGAGCCGTGCTGGCTGTGGAAATCAGGTTTCACTTAGGGTAAAGGGGTGGGTGAGAGATGGTCCTTCTGGGTCACACCGTTAGAGGTGTGTGGAGTGGAATGAGGCGGAAGGACGCCTCTGCCATCCCGCTGCTGCGCTGCCTGGAGGAGCTGGTCGCCCTGGCTTGCACACGGGGCACATGGTCTGAGGCAACCGAGCCTGTCAGCGGCTCTCGGGGATGCTGTTCACAGCTCCAGGGTCTCCCCCCAGGCTCTTCTCTTGTCTTTCCAGCAGAGGCCCAAGAGAGCACTGGGACCTGTCTCTTCCCTGCCTGCCTCTCCCCTGCTCAGAATTCTCCCGCCACCTGCCAAGGGCTGGGGCGGCCTGGGCCGGGGTGAATGCTCCAGGGACACTGGTGAGAGGCTGATTCCAAGGTCTGCTCATGGACACCCTGACTCTGTAGGCTGGAGGAAGGCCCGGGAGTCAACCTTCTAACGGCCCAAGTGCTTTTCAGGCCAGTCAGCGCGGAGAAGCACACAATGTCCTGCGTTCAGACTCCAACCCCTTCGTAAGGCCCGTGGGCCTCGGCCTTCAGCTCATGGCCCACCAGCCCTTCCTGCACGCCCGCCACACAGACCCGCTTCCAGCTGCCCTGACTGGCCTTGCTGACTCCTGTCTCCGTGCCTTTCCCAGGCTTTCCTTCAGCCCGGAGCGCTGCCTCCCTCCACACACAGCCGATTAGGCTGTCTCCCACGAGATCTTCCGCACCGCTCAAACGGCCCCTCCGCAGGGACGTCTTCCCAGCGCCTTCCACAGGCCCCTAACCGCTGTGGCCGGACCATTCGTCACACTGACGGGTCACAGCACTTCCTGGTCTGCGTCGGTGTCCCTGGCCCCTACCACGCGCCTGCCACATGAAAGGTATTGACTAAACGCCAGGTAGCTAAAAGAAAGAAAGAAAAATTCCCTATCGAGTAAGGCTGCCTGACAGGAGAAGAGGGGGTCACTGCTTGCTACAAGGATCAAGGTCATTTCCAAAGGATTTGGTTCATTCACTCCAGTCCTGCTTCGGGGTCTGGGAGAAAGTCGGTCCCTGGCAGGGCCAGGCCCAGCACCCAGGCTTCCCAACTGCCTCTCGTTCTCGCCGGACGCCCAGGCCTACCCCCCCCTTCCTCCCGCCTCCCCCAGGGCTCGCTGATCACAGACAGTGGTCTGGGCACTAGGCTTCAATTCTGAGCGAGCCTGGAAATCGGGAGGTAACGTAGCTCTCAGAAGAAATGGATGGGGGTGTGGGGGGGAGAAGCAGATAATGAGAGGGAAGCACAAATGGTAGGGGCAGGGAGGGTCTCAGCAATACACACATTCAGGCAAGGCGACAGCTGGGCACCTCCAGAGAGCAAACTTGTTATGCGTCCGCACACCCCAGCACACACACACACACACACGCACGCGCGCGCACACACACACACACACACACACACACACACACACACACTCTCTCTCTCTCTCTCTCTCTCTCTCTCTCTCCTGTGCCACACCTGCCTGAATTGCCCAAGTTCCAAGGAGAACAGAAGCATGGTTCTTACCTGGCTGGGGTTAGCCTGAACCACTCCCCCACCCCCACCGCGGGGGCTGGGCAGGGCGTCCCCAGGATGGGACAGGGACCTTCTCCGGAGATAAGGACTTCAGACTTCTCTGCCTTTTGATGCCCGCTCCCCCCACATCTGCTCTCACTCTGCCAGACATCTGTTCCCATGCCCGCGTCCAAACCACAACTTTTCATTTCATAATCCTAATCACAGGGAAATGACTGGGATTAGGAAAATATTTTAATGCCCTCCGTCCTATTCTAGCAAGCCTGCTCTGTGGGTGGCCGCACCGACTCGAGGAGAGGACACCTGACTTTAACCGGCCAAGATCATCACTGCCATCTTGGCCGAGTCGCTGTCCTCATCTACAAAATGAAAGCAGATTCAGGGAGAAAGATACTGGAGCATGACTGAGACCTGAAGTCACGTTTGGGACAGTTTTTCATCTTGAGAGAAGGTAGAAAAGTGCTCAGAAATATAGTGGTCCTTTGCTTAAGACTTATGAGACACTATGAAGAAATACATGAGTAGAATCTAGAAAAGTAATAGCACATTAATGGCAACAGTGTTCACAATACAAAATAACTGAGAACGATCCACACCTTTATCAATAGTAGAAGGGGTAATTTTGGTATATTTGTAAAATGGAATTCTAGAGATGAACAAAAAGGAGGAAATGGTAACTACACAGAACAACGTGGCTGATTCTTACAGGTTGTTGAGCAAACAGAGCAAGAAAAAGAAACAAATGAAACTAAACAATACATTCTTTAGAGACACATACCATGCGTATGGGGTCCAACTAATGGAAAGCAAGAGAATCGTTAACACAGATAATTATATAATGGCCTCAGTGTGGGAAGAGAATGACAGATGACCACTGAGGAGAAGTGTTTCAGAGGCAGACTGATGCTTTATTGAGCATGTTGGATTAGGGACTGTCCCTGCTCTAGTATGACCTCATCTTAGCTAATTACATCTACAACAATCCCATTTCCAAACAAGGTCACATTCTGAGGTGCTGAGGGTTAGGACTTCAACGTATGAGTTTTGGGGCACATAGCTCAACCCATAACAGTATTCAAAGCATTCTGATCTATATTGCGACAGTTTTTCTTTCTGGTAGCAATAGACAAGCTGGTTCTAAAGTTTATACAGACATGTAAAGGATGTAAAATACTTAAGACAATTTTCGAAAAGAACAGTGCTGGAGGGGCGCCTGGGTGGCTCAGTGGGTTAAAGCCTCTGCCTTCCACTCAGGTCATGATCTCAGGGTCCTGGGATCGAGGCCCGCATCGGGCTCCCTGCTCATCAGGGAGCCTGCTTCCTCCTCTCTCTCTGCCTGCCTCTTTGCCTACTTGTAATCTCTGTCAAATAAATAAATAAAATAAAATAAAATAAAATAAAGAAAAGAACAGTGCTGGAGGACTTATGCTAGCAAATATCGAAGCTTACAGTAAAATCAGTCTAATTCAGACAATGTGGCATTAGTAAAAATACAGACAAATAGAGTGTCCAGAAACAGACTCACACAATCTCCTGACTTAAAACTGAAGCTCCACCGCAGTGCAGTGCAAGAGAAGATGATCTTGTCAATAACCAGAGCTGGGTCCATTGTATACCCGTCCTGGAAAGGAAATCGGTCTTGACCCCATGGCCCGTACCTCATACCATTCACAAGAACTAATGTGAAATTGATTATAGAACCAAATATGAAAGCCAATCAAGCTTCTAGGAGAAAACAGGAAAATATCTTTATGATGTTGGGTTAGGAAAATCTTTCCTAAAGGGGCACAGAAAGTACCAACTTTAAAAGACAGAAGTGATAAATTGGATTTCATTAGAATTAAGAATCTCTGTTTATCAGAAGACATCTTTAAGATAAAATCACAGACTTGGAGAATATGTTTGCAATATCTATATACTGCCAAATAGATACCTGAACTTCTTAAAATCAAGAAAAGACAGAAACGAAGTTTAAAAATGGACAAAAGACTTGAATAGGCATTTCCCAAGAAGGGTATCCAAATGATTGACAAACATATGAATAGGTGTTCAAAATTGCTAGTCTAATTAGACAAGTACAAATTTAAGTCACGATCTGATACCACTACATTAAAGAACAGAGGAGACATGAGCAAAGCATGTAAAGAGTTTACAGTAGAAGAGGAAGTACAAACAGCTAATAACCATTAGGACTTGCATTGTATTCCTACTGGACAACTCTGCCCTAGAATATGGCCTGGCACATAGTAGATACTCAATAAATATTTGTTGACTAGATTAACAATAATTATTATGATGTTATTATTGTAGCTAACATTTCTTTCTTTCTTTCTTTTTTTTAAAGATTCTATTTCAAGAGAGAGGGAGAGCACAGAGCACAAGCTGGGAGGGGAGAGAGAGGGGACAGAGAAAGAGAGAGAAACAGGCTCCCCACTGAGCTGGGAGCCCAATGCCAGGCTCCATCCCAGGATCCTGAGATCATGACTTGAGCCGAAGGCAGACGCTTAACAAACTGAGCCCCCCAGGCACCCCATAGCTAACATTTCTTAAATGTCAATATGTGAAGACTATGCTAAGTGCTTCATATGCGTCCTTCTACACAATCTTCTCAACAATGATCATCAGTAAGAACTCACATTTCTAGGTGACGCAGTGAGTTGTAGAAAGGTCAAGTAACCTGCAGGACAGTAGGTGGTGGAGTCAGGATTCAGACCCAAAGTGAGTAAATGGAGGAGGCCAAGTTGAACCGCTGTCTACCTCCAAAGACCATACCTGAACCACTTTTCTCTACTGTGTTCCTGAATCTCCATGAAGTCTCAGACACTCTGCACGTGCAGCCGTGTGGTTAAAAACTGTGTTAATTCTGTGGAGGTTTATTCATGAAAAGCGTTAAAAAGGAAGCAACGTTGCTCATTCCAGCTCCGAGTCTTCCCTTTATGTAAAAACAGCTGTAATCTTTGCAACTGCGTAGAGTTCGTGCCCTGCCCTTCCCCAAGCGCCAGGGCCCAGGGCTGCAGGATTTAGGCGACTGTGCCTCTGCCCCTTTTGGATCTGTCTCTTCCTTCAGCTTCCATGACCTCTCTCTTTCCTGGTTATCCTCACTCATTTCTAATTGCTCCTTCTTGACTCTTCTTCCTGGCCCTGGTCTGTCCCTGGGCGCTCGTCCGTCCATTCTTCCATTGTGTGGGCTTCCAAATCCAAGACAGCCAAGCCATCCACCTCTGCATGCTGAGGACCCCCACTCTGCACCCTCGTGAGGTGTCCCCTCTGCTGGGCTCCTCTATGCTCAAGTTCCTACCATGTGCTACATAACTGTTCAGATACTTTACGCCTGACACAGGAGGGTCAGAGCTTCTCTGAATCTCTGCCCAGAGAATGGCATCTTCGATCACCCAAGCCAGCAACTTGAGAAATGTTCTCTCCCTCGTCTTCTAAGACAACGACGCTGCCCTTTCCCTTCGCGTGGAGGCATCTCGTCTCCCATCTCTCCTGCTTGTGTCCCAGTCCAGAGCCCTGGAATCACCATCACAGACCTGAACCCGCCTCCGGGCTGGCCTCCCTGCTCCAATCCTGTGGTTCTTCCTACCTCCACCCGGTCATCTTTGTAAAAGCTTGTGACCATTGTCCTCGTGATCGATGAAGTGTGGTCCCCAACTGGCTCACAGCCCTGACAGCTCCTCAACCCGCCTTCTCCCACTTCGTCTCATTTCCTCCCAACTCTGGTATGCACCCCATACTCCGTTCACATCACCCTGGGGCTCATGTTCCTGTTCCATGAACATGTCTGCCTGCTCCCCACCTGGCAGGTCCCTCCTTCTCCACCTGGGGGACCCCCAGCCAGAGTAAATGCCCCTTCCTTGTGTCCTAACACCACTCACTGCAACGCCTTTTGGGTGGGTTCATTTCTTTGTCACTTTGGTGCATCCTTAAGCCCTAAGCAGAGGTTAAGGCCTGAGCTTTGGAATCAGCCCACTTTGCATTGTCATTTAGTCTAATTCACCAGGCAACCCCGGGAATTGATAATATCATTCCCATTTTACAGATGAGTACACAAGGCTCAAAGAGACTAACTACTTTGCCCAAGGTTCCCTAGCTGGTAAGTGGTGGTCCCAGACTCTCTGGGGACTAATTTGATAGAGGGTCAAGCTTAGGTCTGGGAATAAGCTTGATCGAATGAGATGAGGGTAACAAGGATGGCAGAAATGCATGTACTTGTTGAAGAGACTCTCCAAGGAGGTTCTCACCCAGGGCTGATGTGCTGGGGTCCTGGAGGTGGGCACCACTCCCCACATTGCCCCTCCCATGCCCACAAGGGGGTTAAACACTGTCTTCTGCCTCCTCCGTCTTCCTCTCGTGGAAGGCGGGTGCCAGCGAGAGCTCTGGGGCAACACGCATGGCCTGTAAGTCACCCCCCCAACAAGCCTCCCAAATCTGATCCTACAGAGGAAGATGCCAAGACCCAAGGAGGCCTAGGAGTTTGCCCACAGTTAACAAGGCTGGTGGGTGACCCGGTCCCCAGCCCCACTCCAGGCTTGGAAACCACACACCTGGCTGTGTCTGCCTATCAGGGCAAGTCCTGCCCATGGACTTGCCGGACTGCTGTTCTCAGATCGGCGCCCCCCCAAGGATGCTTCCCTTGCTCGAAGGGGGTGGTCCCCTAGGCATGACTACAGTACTCAGCATGCCCCTCCCACGCTCTGAGGGGCAGGCAGGGAGGGAGGAGGACCTGGCTCGGCCAGTGGAGGTCTAACCTGGCCAAGCAGAGTGGCTCAGGTGTTGGGTGGGGGAGGTCTCCCCAGAATCTCCGAAGCTGGTTGGGCAGAGGGGAAAGACCGTCCATCGGAGCTGCAGCAGCACCGTGGCCCCCTGGAAAGCCACAGTTCTTCCTTGCTCTTTTTGGCCTCTGGGGTCTGGAGCGAGTGCCCGAGGCTGCTTTTGAAGGGGGCCCCACTGCCTGTTTATCTTGCCGCCTGCAGCCCCTAGAACAAGGCCTCAGGCAAGCGGGCAAGTCGGCCTGGAGCCCTCCGAGCCCTCACTCCTGGCTGAGGATTCCTCCCTTCCTCCTGGAGTCACTTCCCCGGAGACCCCTGGGAGTCCCTGGCCCAGGTCTCTCTGGCCCAGGCCTCGAGATTCGAGATGCGGGCTTGCAGGGCATGCGGGAAGAGGCCTGTCTGCGGGGCCCAGGTAAGCCTGCTCTTCCTGAGTGGAAGGTGTCTTTGGGGTCTCCCTCTCTGCTGCGGAGGGCTGCCTGAGAACTGGGATTATCTGGGGCCTCCAGAGGGAAGCCCTTTCTAGCCCCCAGGCCGTGCAAGTCCTCATCCCGTGGTCCTGTGGGGTCCCTGCCTCCCAGGCCCCTCCTGCCCCCACCAGCCTGGGAGATTTTGCTGAGGACACCTGTGAATCTCAGAAGCAGCTTCTCTCTGAGCAGAGTTCCCTCCATGTCTGTGATCTCCTGCCAAGTTGTTTCCAGGGTTAAATTAAGGGACATGGTCGGTGAGGTATGGAGGGAAAGACTCAAATTTGACAAGTCCACTAGTGGACTCCAGCAACCTGGAATCAGCTCTGGCCAGGTCACTCCATGGAGTTCAGTTTCTCCTTCTGGAAATGGTGGACTGGGCTCACAGGTCCCAAACTAATGTTCCCCAGAACCCCAGGGTTCCATGAGGTATTAATAGGTCTCCTGTGAAAAAGAGAATTCAGGTCCCATAAGTTTGGGTGATAATATATGCTATCTCATTCTCCTGGCAGGTCATTAGGCCCCAAAGCATTTCAAAGGCTCAGGGAAGTCCCGCAGTGAAAACTAAACTAAACTAAACTAAACTAAACTAAACTAAACTAAACTAAACTAAACTAAACCAGTTTACCTTTGTTTAACCCTGCCTTTCTCAAAAGTAATTGACCATAGAAGCCACTTCCCTCAAAATAATAGTCAACATCCTGGACACCCACTTGGGACAACCTGACCAGATAACGTCTCAGGTTTCTTCTTGCTGGGATAGGCGAGGCCTCTCCACCCCATGGGGAGGAGCAGGCAGTGGCTGTACAGAAAATTCCAAGATCCCACAGAAAGGTCCACGCTGCAAGTAGAAAAGGCTCCTTCGGGGACAAGTGGCCATCCCTCCCAGCTCTGTTATGTTTTTTTTTAGAAAGCCTAGTGCTAGGAGTTAGAGACCAAGGAAGGAAGACTTAAAAAAAAATCTCAGTTTGTACTCTGATTCTTTGTCAGTTTGATTACGTCAATTCACCTTGAAACGAACAGCCTCAGTTTTCCCATCTGTGAAACGGGAGAACTAGGGAGGCTTGATTGGCACCCACTCAACATTAGCCCTCAGAAGTTCCCAACCTGGGGTCCCCAGAAACCAAATAGGGAGAAAAGCATAGGCTATTTCCAATATTTAAAGAAGTCAAATGGAAATTATACACTTACCATGAGAAGTGTCTTTGCTTTTGACTGGTACCTTGTCAACTCAGTATGGCAGCATCAGTTGTCATGGGGACAAGGATTATTATGCAATAGATATGGCTGGCTCATTAGGCAATTTTTTTTTTTACAAACTTAGTGTCTATGACAGTAATAAACAGATCAGTTGGTAATGAAAAGGTAAAAGTTCCTGACTCAAGAGGTTGGGCCCCCAAGCAGTTTAAAAGAGCTATGGAGGAGAGCAAAGGGGCGGAGGGGACCAACGGGAAGTAAGGGTGTCCCCAAGGAGTCCCTGGGGAGACCCGGGGCTGTGAGTGGGAGCGTGTGTCCAACGGGAGGTAAGGTGTCCCCAAGGAGTCCCTGGGGAGACCCGGGGCTGTGAGTGGGAGCGTGTGTCCAACGGGAGGTAAGGTGTCCCCAAGGAGTCCCTGGGGAGACCCGGGGCTGTGAGTGGGAGCGTGTGTCCAACGGGAGGTAAGGTGTCCCCAAGGAGTCCCTGGGGAGACCCGGGGTTGTGAGTGGGAGCGTGTGTCCAACGGGAGGTAAGGTGTCCCCAAGGAGTCCCTGGGGAGACCCGGGGTTGTGAGTGGGAGCGTGTGTCCAACGGGAGGTAAGGTGTCCCCAAGGAGTCCCTGGGGAGACCCGGGGTTGTGAGTGGGAGCGTGTGTCCAACGGGAGGTAAGGTGTCCCCAAGGAGTCCCTGGGGAGACCCGGGGTTGTGAGTGGGAGCGTGTGTCCAACGGGAGGTAAGGTGTCCCCAAGGAGTCCCTGGGGAGACCCGGGGTTGTGAGTGGGAGCGTGTGTCCAACGGGAGGTAAGGTGTCCCCAAGGAGTCCCTGGGGAGACCCGGGGCTGTGAGTGGGAGCGTGTGTCCAACGGGAGGTAAGGTGTCCCCAAGGAGTCCCTGGGGAGACCCGGGGCTGTGAGTGGGAGCATGTGTCCCAGGTGTGACGTGGTTGTCACCTCGTGGATTTTCAGAGCACACCGGGCTCCGTCTCCGAGGCCGAGACCTTCACCGAGCTGAGGGGAGCAGGGCCCATTCAGGTGGGCTCAGGGGTCCGGCCAATGTGGATTCTATGCGGCTTCGGAGAAAACTTTCTGTCAGGGCCAGTGTCAGAGGGTTTTCAAGCACTTGAAAGTTCCGACTGAACGTGTGCAAAGTCCTGCCCCGTGAGCCCCTTGAGTCACCTCTTCACGAAGCTGCCATGTCTAGAGAGGCAGTCTGTTTGGTTCATGGCTGTTTACTTTTCCCTCCTAGATGCTGTTCACTCAGAATCGCCTCACTAGATTCCTGTTCTCCTTTCTCCCCCTTGGGCTCCTTCCCCCAAGCTTTCTCCGCAGCATCCAGCCCCATTTCGGCGCCAGCCTTGGGAGCTGGGCCCACAGGACTTTTCTCTCTGCCCCAGGAAAGCAGGGGTGAAAATCACGGTTGGTAGAGCCCTACACATCACCAAAAAAGGGGTTAGCTTTTTCTAACTCTTCAGAGCATCTAAGACAACAAAGTCTTTCCCTTGCTAATATTGATATTGAAATAATATCTCCTGCTAAGAATTGGGCCATATCTGTGAAAATTCAGAGGAAATGAGAGGACAACTGACAGGAGATTCCATCTGCCCCAGGCCCTAAGCCAGACTGCTGGCTTTAGCTAACTGGCTAACGTTGAAAAGGATTTTTCTCTAGGGTATTTGAGAACAAAGCATTTTGTTGGGTGGTTTTTTAAAAAATGTTGTTAAATGACTTGATAAATAAATGCATAAATTGGGGTGGAAGAGTTAGCCATTAAGTGTAAGCCATTAACTGTAGGGGAAAACGGGAAACACATTGACATGGACTAAAAAGACTATTGGGGGTACTGCCTACCGCACCCTTCCAGGTTAAGCTATTTTATAATTCTCTAAGTTGTAGAAAAACTGATACTCATGCAAATGATTTTTGTCCACAGAAACGTCAGTTGCATTTAGTGGAAGTTAGCCTCATGGATACTGACCAGCAAAATATTACTGATTTTGCATTTATTTGTAAATTTTTCTCAGCATTCCAGATGTATATATATATTTGTGTTTTGGATTCTCTTTTGACTCGGTGGTAACATGTTATGGGTTCTCTCCTTAATTAGTGACTTAAATCAAATTTTTGAGATGTGTTCCTCTTACAGCTACATCATCATCATCATCATCATCATCATTATTATTATTTGCCCCAGGGATACAGCTCTGTGAATCATCAGGCTTACACCTTTCATAGCACAAACCCTCCCCTCTTTTAAAAATTATCTTTTGAGGGCGCCTGGGTGGCTCAGTGGGTTAAAGCCGCTGCCTTCGGCTCAGGTCATGATCCCAGGGTCCTGGGATCGAGGCCCACATCGGGCTCTCTGCTCAGCAGGGAGCCTGCTTCCTCCTCTCTCCTCTCTCTCTGCCTGCCTCTCTGCCTACTTGTAATCTCTCTCTCTGTGTCAAATGAATAAATAAAATCTTTAAAAAAAAATTATCTTTTGACACATCCACAAAGAAAGGGCCATATGAGGACAGAGTGAGAAGGTAGTCATCAGCAAGCCAAGGAGAGAGGCCTCTGCAGTCACCAAATCTGTTGACATTTAATCTTAGACTTCCAGCCTCCAGAACAAGGAAGAATAAATTTCTGTGGTTTAAGCTACCCAGTGTGTACTATTTTTTATGGTAGCCTTACCAGACTTACCAGACTAAGACTGTATACCCAATTTGTTCATCCATTTACCTATCAATGGATATTTTCTTATTTTCAGTTTTTGGCAGTTAGGAATACACAAAAAATGATCTTTTGATGAATTTATTCAACTAATATTTCCTTTTTAAAAAAATATTTTATTTATTTATTTATTTATTTGACAGAGAGAGAGAGAGAGATTACAAGTAGGCAGAGAGGCAGGCAGAGAGAGAGGAGGAAGTAGGCTTCCTGCCAAGCAGACAGCCCGATGCGGGCCTCGATCCCAGGACCCTGAGATCATGACCTGAGCCGAAGGCAGAGGCTTTAACCCACTGAGCCACCCAGACGCCCCACAACTAATATTTCCTAATGTAAATCAGGCATTATGGTTGGACACCCAAGATAGAAAAATGGATAGCATTCTAGCCCTTGAGAGCAGGCTAGGATGGGAAATTTGAGGTGGTGGGTAGACTGGCAAGTGACCAGATTTAGTAAAGATAAGGAGTGCTCTATTACTCAGCAACTTAAAAAAAGGATAAGATCTTGCCATTTGCAACAACACAGATGGATCTAGAAGGTATTAGACTAAGTGGAATAAGTCAGAAAAAGAAAAATACCATGACTTTACTCCTGTGTGGAATATAAAGACACAAAAGAAATGAAGAAACAAAAAAGCAGAAAGAGACCCATAAATACAGAGAACAAACTGATGGTTGCCAGAGAAGAGGGGGTAGGAAGATGGGCAAAATGGGGGGAGGAGAGTGGGAGGTACAGGCTTCCAGTTATGGCATAAATAAGTCAAGGGATGAAAGGTACAGATAAGGCATGTAGCCAATGATAATGTAATGACGTTGTAGACCAACAGGTGGCAGCTACACTGGTGGCGAGCATAGCATAATATATCCAGTTGTTGAGTCACTATGTGACACACTTGAAACTAACGCAATGTTGTGTGTTGACTCTACTTCAATTTAAAAGAGTAAAAAAACAAAAGATAAGGAGCACTCTAATGGTGGAGGGGGTTACTGGTGGACTAAGAATAGGGGCATGTTAGTCTTCTTAAAGGAGCGAGGAAGTAATGGTTTTTGGCACTGCCTGAGCAGGTGAAGAGCAAGACCGGAGAATTCTCTGGAGAATCAGCCTCATGCTGGAACCTTCCAGGAGCTTCCATGTTGAGGAGAGAGAGATGAGGGTGGACTAACAGATGGGTCAGATTCCAAAGGGCTTCGTATCCTACAATGTACAGAACTGATTGCAGGTAACGTTTAAAATTATAGGAGAACGTACAATTTTATTTATTTTTAAAAATAATTTACTTGTTTACTTGGCAGAGAAAGAGAGAGCCCAAGCAGGGGGAGTGGCAGGCAGAGGGAGAAGCAGGCCTCCCGCTGAGCAGGGAGTCTGAAGCAGGACTCGATCCCAGGACCCTGGGATTATGACCTGAACTGAAGGCAGACACTTACCTGAACGAGACACCCAGCTGCCCCGAGAGTACAGTTTTTGACTTCTCAGATCTCCTGACATATGTAGGGGAACAAATAACCTGGTTCGATAAGTCAGTGACGATTTAGAGTCACTGATGAAATGACATGGTTGGATGGGTGTTTAAAAAAAAAAGCAAAAGCAAAACCCAACGATGTTCCAGACTATAGAGGGAAGGAGGATTAGAAGCAAGGGGACTAGCACTTCAGGGTCGGTTTTCCAAAAGAAGGCAGTGAGGGGGAGTTTTGGGTGGACGAGCTGTGAAAGTGAGGGGGAGAAGCCAAGTGAGGCAGGGAGAAGTCGAACCACAGGGCAAGGCTGACAAAACCATGGTCAACCCAGCATGGAACTCTGGAGTGAATACCGTACCTGAGTGTTGTGTGCAGGGACAAGATGGCTGGGCCTTCACGTGCCCAGTATGAAGTACAGTCACTCTATGTGGATTTGTCTAGTCACTGAATCAGGAAGGGCGTAGTTTTGGGTGAGGCAGCTTTCTGCCCCTGAGGCAGACCCTGAAGGAGCTGTCAGAGACTCAGCCCCCACACCTGGGCCCCATATTTGTGAAGCAAGTCCTTTCTTGGAGAGAGGTATGTGCAGTACATATCTGGGTCCCCTAGAGTTCACTCCTTGTTCCATTCAGTTTGCTTTTCCATAACCGTTCAGACAGCGGCTCTTCCAGGATTCGGGAATGTTTCTTCCTAAGGAGAAACTCCGAAAGGGGAGTTAGTAGGATGAGCCAGCCCCTAATGGTGCAGTTGGATTCTCAGTCACAGCTGGTGTTCATCCATTCTAGATGCCTCTCATCATCACTTACCATTTCTTCTGGCTTCAGAGGTTAGTCTGATATGACCCAGACCTCATCTCCAGGGGACCTGAGCCCCTTTGTAAGCAGAGGTTCCTACAGCTCTCCATTTATGGTCATTATTGGACAAGAGAGTGCAGAAGGTGCCGAGTCACCTGTATTAAAAGATAATCTTCTTTTCAGAAAAAAAAATCAGGACCCTCAAATAGATACAAAATGGATGAGATAAGTGTATGCATACAAAATTCAAGAAAGTCAAAAGAGCACAAGCATATTTGGCATTAAGGGATATTGCGATGAATTGTAAGTAGAGACAAAATTTTTTCTGCAGTGAGAAATAAGTCAATTAAAATCACTCCCAGATGAGACAGAATTTACATATAATTACCTACAATTTACAAAAAGTTGAAAAATAACTTGAAGACAAGGAACACGACCAGAATCTGATCATCTGGAGAGGTATGATATAAGTGATGCATAGCGTACGCTGAAACACAAACATTTTTTTCTACACCGGGTGCCAAACATGATCTTCCCTGCCCACAGTGTGTGATAGCAGCCCTTCCTCTTCCTGGTGATCAGGGTTGATGACACTATCATAAAGGTGATTTCTCTTCCTGCTTGCTTGTGCTTGGACATAGGAGGCCCCAAATTCCTTAGCTCATAATTCAATGGGATTACCAGTCCTGCAGAGCTGAGTTAGGGGGACAGAAAGAAGAAAGTGGACTAATGAATTCAATGGTAAGTGGAGCTACTCCTGCTTCTGCTCCTCAGTCCCTTGTGTCCTTTTTGTGGGCACAGTACCAGCATATACAGGTTTTTGATTCAATGCATATACTGAATCTTGGAGGATGACACCCATACTGAGTGCTGCCTCTGATGTGGCACATTGTGTCTTCAGAATACCCTTTCAGTGCTCTTTCAGGCTGGCAGCTGCTAGGTGATGAATTATATGCCGTAATAGAGTGAACCCCATGCGCACGAGCTCTTTCACAGAACTTCTATGCTGTAAAGTTGGTCCTCTGGTCTGAGGTAATATTATATGGAATCCCATGCCAGTGGATGGAACACTCTATAAACCTTCAGATGGTGGTGCTGGTTGAGACTCTATGGTCAGGAAAGGCAAGGCTGACCCAGGACCTGCGTATGTATCTATTCTTCTGTGAACAAAGAACAGACATCTGAACTTTCCAGGATGGAAAGAGCCCACTGTAGTCAAACTGCTACCAAGTGGCTGGTTTGTCTCTTGAGGAAGACCAATCAATATGGTACTCTACTGGGGACTCAGTGTTGGTCGCTGCTACAGGCAGGATAGCTTCAGTGGCAGCGGTAGTCAAATTATCTTTGGTAAGTGAGAGTCTGTGCCATTGGCCCATGAATAAACTTCATCTCTGCTCCTGCATTTTGTTCATGTTTCCATTGTGTCGACACTGGAGTGGCGGATGCTAGAGGCTGGCTAAGGCCAGTGGGCTGAGTCATCTGTCTACTTGATTCAGTTCTTCATCAATGGTGGATGCTCTCTGGGGATTTGAACATATGATACAAAGATTTTCTTCCTTCAAGTCCACTTCTATAAGTCTGTCCACATACTTCCATCCCAGACCCCTTATCCCTAATTTTCCTGTTTTTCCTCATCAGGTAGCTGGGCCATTTGCCACTATATATTCTAACCTTGGGACACTTCTTTTTTCTACACCAAGTGGATGACCAGGGCACTACTCAAAGTTCTGAATATTGCGAGGATTTTCTCTTATTACTGTCTTTTAAGTGCCCCCCCCTCTGCCCCCCTGCCCTTGTGAGGCTATCCAACTTCAGCTGGCGCTCACATATGGAGTCAGCCTATCCATGCAACAACTCAGGTTCTTCCCTCGTCTTCCAGTTAGGCTCACAGGATCCCTCATCCTGCCATAGGTGTGCCCAGGAAGAGGAACTCCTGAGTAATCATGGTAGATGACCGGGGGGTGTGGATTACCTGTTCATGCAGGCTGCTTGTACCCCTCATCCTGTTGGAGGTCCCACTTCCACGTTATGCTGGGTTGTTGCTGTTCTAATCTCATTGGGTCTTAGAGCACCCTGCATTTGATGGGCGGTTTTAGCCACAGAGTACTTGGTGACTCTCTCTACCAGGGCCTACTAGCAGGTTAGGGGTTGTTTTCCAAAGGCCTACAATTCTTCCCCGCAGATGGCATGGCCTTGTGGCAGAGCCCTGGGGCTTGTGTTGTGATTCTCTCACTGGAGATTGCCACAGACTCCTTATGGTATCTTTCTTCTCCACGGATACCTCTAATCCCAGGAGGTCTGTCAAAGCATATGGATCTGGATTGCCTGCCTGGTAGCCTGGGCTGGCAGCAGAGGTCTTTTCTGCTCTGGGACTCACTTAAAGTTGGCTGCCTTCTCTGTCACAAGATGCATGAGTCAGAACTGTATCTCTAGGTATTGAATATGTTGACTCAAGAACTTGAAGAGGACCACCAGGCCTGTTCCCCTCTTCATAGTGAGGTAAAAGATGCAATAATTTGTCTTTTGTTTTGCAGATGTCCTGGTTGCTGGACCTGATCCCTGGCCTCCTGAAAATGTTACAGTTGTGGCAGTTTCCTGAATTGTTGCAGGGTTTAGCTCTAACCCTCTGGAACACACGTGTATTATAAAGGTCTCCAGCAAGTCAGCCACCTCTTGCTCATCTGACTCAATCAATATAATATCACTAATGAAATAGATAAATGTGTTGTTCTGTGGATGTCCAGCTAGCACAGATATGTTTGAATTTGATATGGCCTTGGAGCAAAACTATTGATGTCTATTATTTCCATGGAAATGTGAATTTTTCTGATCTTTTGTTTTGACTGAAAGAAAAAAGAATGCCTTCACCCAATCAATGGCTGTAAACTATATGCTTGAGGTGGTATTGATCTAGTCTAATGAAGATACCACATCTGGCACTGTGCCTGCAACTGGGGTTATTAAACTTGAGATCATGATAGTTTAGTGACCCTTCCTACTCCATGTGGTTTCTTCAGGGATCAGACTGGTCAAACTAATAAGGACTGAGAAGAGGAGATAAATAGAATGTGGCAATAAATCTCTATTCTCTTCTCCCCACAATATGACTTTACATTTATTTATGCCTTGGGGAAGGTTGAGAGATTTCCACTTGGCCTTTTCCAATACGATAGCTCTTATTTTGCAGACCAAGAATGCAAAGTGGGGGTTGGGCCAACAACCAAATAGGTCATTCCTATTTGAGGGGGCCCATGACAGGATTGATAGGACTCTGAAACAACAGAGCCAGGTGGCAACATAAAACCAGCTTGTACTTACTACTGAGCTTACACTAGCAGAAGTCAATGCTGGACAACTTCGAAGCTGAGGGCAGTTGCCCCAATAAAAAGTCATAATCCCTTGCCCAATTTCTGAACCTGAGTAAGCCAGTTTTCAGACCCAGAACTGCTGACAAGAGATGGCTGGGTCCATAGGAGGGAAAACACTGTAATATCATGGCAAGTATACACAATAATGATTAGGTAACTACCCACTAGGAAAAAGGGAATACCCAGACATTTGAGGATGGTTGGACATAGGGCATGAGATGTCATTGATGGCCCAAGACCTGAATCATCATGGCCCCCATGTTAGAATGGGTCCTATGGGGGCTAGATAATAAATGTAGTCCTGACCAATGTCCAGTTTACAGAGATCCTCAGCATCCATGTGTTGCTGCCAGCCAACATTGTTTTGTAGAGGTGTCTTAAAGAGTATTTTTTTAAAAACATTTTATTATTTGACAGAGGGAGACACAGCGAGAGAGGGAACACAGGCAAAGGGAGTGGGAGAGGGAGAAACAGGCTTCCCGCCGAGCAGGGAGCCCGGTGCAGGGCTCGATCCCAGGACCCTGGGATCATGACCTGAGCCGAAGGCAGATGCCTAATGACCGAGCCACCCAGGTGCCCCTAGAGGTGTCTTTATAGAAGAGTCACCTCTGAATTTTTTGCGATGCTAGTGGACCTCTGAACCTCAGGACTGTTGTCCTTGGTGCGTCCTCTTGGCCTTCCAGCCACAGTATATCCAGCATGCCCACTTCCCTGAGACTTTTAGCTCCATCCTTCACTGTCTGCCAAGGCAATTCTGGATTTAACTGTGCTCAACATGGGCCATCACTTTTTCATTGTTTCTGGGAGCCATGCTAGTAGCAGGTTTGCACCAACTCCTGAAATCTTTGCTAGGGAATTAAATTCTGTATCTTGGGGGACCACTCCCAAGTCAAAAACTCCTCTATTCGATCTTATATTCTGGCTTTCTTCAAGCATCCTCAGGATCTCCTCCAACTCCTATCAGTACCTGCACAGTATCTTATGGTTCCTTTAGTGTGTAGTCTATATCTTCCCTTAGCTGGCCCTGCATGTCCCCAGCTGAATTATGAGGATCCTGAGTGGTGCATGTGTTGTCTTGCACAAGAGAAGCCTCTTTAATGTCTCTTATCATGGAGTAGGGTTGGGGAGTCAGTGAGGATTATGGGGAAACAGGTCTACAGACTCATGCTTTTCCCAGGGGTTTGTGGAATTAAAATCTTTTGGAAAGGGATCCAACTAGATGTTGCATCTGCTGTGTCCAATTTTCCCAGTGAGGATCCTGACCTTGCATAACAGATCTGTCTTGGTTGTCTAACTGTCTTTGAAATTCTGCTACTCTATTAAGTCCTGGCTTGGTCTTCATTCTCTTTTCTTTCCCTTTGTCTCCTACTGTAGGAAAAGAGAATTTTTTTTTTTTTTGAAAAAAGAATGTTATACGCAACTAAAGAGGCCCTGTTTTCACATCTGGCTTTCAATTGCCTCAGCTTTAGTATACTTCTATAGGCATCTTTATCCTTCTGTAGGCATCAGTGACACTTAGAAAAGCCATCCAATCTTATCATCCTATAGCTACTGTCTCCTTTCTACATGGATATGTAGTGATAACAGTGATAACAGAGTCCAGCTCTCCAAAATACAATTAAACCTATCATTTCACCTAATAATTGAGATTCTGTGTGAGTAGGAAAAAATGAGCTGTTATATCATTCAGTTAGATGCCTCAGACTACCTAAAGACAAAAGGCCATGTAAGAGTATTTTTTAGTTTAGTGAAAGAGTTAAAAAATGTTTCATCCTTGAAATATGTTTGCCCTAAACTCTTATACACGTTAGTCTTAAGAAGACTCATGTTCAGGAATCCCAAGAAACCGAGAGAGAAAAACATGGATATCACACAAACCATTCGCCAATGACAAAGGAGTCAGCAAATTGTTGGAAAACAGAGCTTGTAATAATGAAAAAAGGACAGAGTTTGTAACCAATCACTTATTTTCTTTTAAAAACACATAACCACATTAACTTTTTGCTTTATACAACCATCTAGAAACTATAAAACAGTACCACATTGTGCATTTAACCTACTTATCAAGAAGGGAACTCCACACATCATAAGAATTCTACCCATATAAGAAGGAAAAAGGAGACAGCTAATAGCATAGTCACAGATACAACATGAGTCCAAGCAAGCATCAATTCTTTGACGTCACCTTTTCCATTTACCAGAGTGGAGAGAGTAAGAAAGAAAGCAAGGGAGAAAAAAGAGGGAAAGAAGCACCCACAGAGGACTAATCACATTCCATAGTTACTTTTGACAACTATAGCTCAGGTTTTCATAGAATAATATCATTTGACCAACACAATGTGGTAGGGGGTGGAGGAAACATGAGTAGAGGGAAAGGGTTTGAAAAGACAGATACATTTTACACCCTATTCCCCTCCTAAATAGTCTTCATTGATACAAGCTTCTGTGCTAATCCCGAATACAGCAAGAAATTAATCTTAATGTGAGAAAGGTTGAATTCTGTTCTTTTTGCAAATGTGAGCGGCTCACAATTTTACTTTATACTTCAAAAGAATAAAAATGCCACGATCAATTACAGGATTCTTTCAGGATTCCCCACAATCTTTCTCCCTCTTCCTACCATGCTGGTGTTGTTACAAGACAATCAGGGACGTTTGGGAGGAACTTCAGGAAGTTTGGGTAGTGAGATGGAATCCTTGCTCTTTCTTTTAAGTCCACACCTTTCTGGTAGGAAGTCTTCCCTCTGATTTGTGGTGGTACAGAGGAAAGGGCATAGGAAGAACTAAGGTAATATGGTAGAAGTTTAGTCAAGTAACTGGTTTTGAAGGTATACAAGATGAGACTGCAATTAGCAGACAAAACTGAATCCAAGGCAAACAATTGGTTATTTGATTGTCCTCCTTAGGTTGATGGCACCATAAAAAAACTGATGGTTTTGATATAGTAATAAAATAAACCAAAGGTCTGCTACAAGGAAACATATTTTAGATGAAAATTAGTATAATGATTCTTTTCGCTTCAGGGGAAACGCTCATCTTGTCCCTCTCACTTCCTCTTCCACCGTAAGTAAGCAAATACATTCTGGAAGGTTGTTTTTATGGGGCAACTCAGTATCAGAGTTTTGCCAATTTCTTACAAGAAAGGCCATTATGAATTACACCAATCAGGAGGCTCATCTCCATTCCCAGGCAAACTTCTCATATTGTTTAAATTAAACTCTTTCCAATCTAATGAGATGATTTTACTTTTTCATGTGTGGTTTAATGCCGGTTAAATTACTGGTCTGTAGCACTGACCATTACAAATTTCTTACACTCTAATATAATCAATTCTATCCCACGTTATCACTGTGCTCTGACATTGTACATATTGAAAATACAATGCAGAATGTTAGCTTTTAAGATTTACTATCAAGACTGATACCTGAAATGAAGAAATGTATTTAAGTAATTTGTAAAATCTCATTTTAACTCTCCTAATCATCATAAGAAATAAAATTTAGATGCATCATAAAATGAACTAAGCTGATAAATCTGATTTATTCTTCTTTACCTTTTTCTGAAGTGCTACCATAACTTGTATTGTCTTTACCTAGTGACTATAGATTTTATATGTAATGATGACGGTTTTATTAGATTTGAGAAAAGTGTGGTAATTTTTTAGTTGAAAGAGCCATAGATTCAACATGATTTTTTTTTTAATCTGAGAAGCAATCTTAATTCAAAAAATTTAAATATGTTATATAGTAAGAAGTACTTATTTTCTGAGACAGGCAAATTTCATGCAAATTAAGGATAACTGTATTCTGAAATTTGTTTACCAAACAGTGTGCAATCACTTCAGAGAATTTTAAGTGTTTGAATAAAATAATGCCATGGGAGGGTTATTTTCTAAATTAGTTTCCTTAGATTAAGAAGTTTTCCTAGTCATTGCTTAGGAAATTGCATTTGGGCATTATTTTCTGAATAATGCAAAGTAATAAAAGAAAAAAGTGATGGGAAAATAAAGGCAGGTCTCTACCAATATAACCACGAACGGAGAGACAGCGAGGCATGACCGATGCCACTGATTTCACACACTCTTTAACTGCCCTGCTTCTTGCTGCCACAATCCGACACCTTCCCACTCTTCTCTGCTACCTCCACAATCATTTTAATTTCTTCACCTAAATGTCTGTTAATCTGATGCCCGTACAACTCAGTAATAGGTTACTTGTTTTTTATTCTTAACTTGCCTTAGTTCACCTCTTAAGAAAGGATGAACTGCTTTCTGTAGTTACGAATGTACTTTGGTCAGACTATGGTGGAAAGATACCCTATCAACAACTCACTTCTAGTAAAATCTATTAAAATCTTAAAACTCTCATGTTGAAAACTTTGGGGAGTTGCAGATCCTGGGGGTTAGGCCCCATTCTCCTTCTTTAAGAGTCCATATAGGTTACTGATGAGGAGACTGGCATTCTCTCACATCATTGCTTCTGACTCTGAAGTTAAGCAGCTTCCTTAAGTAGAAAAATGAGAGACACTGGGAAAGAAAGTTGCATATGGGTTTTCAACTTCTTTCCAATCTTAAAAATTACCATTATAACCTAATTAATGATGACTTAAATTCATCATTTTATTGTCTGTATGGTATGAAATCATCAATGATTCCATTTTAATGGTATAGGTAGCCTTAAGTATAGGTGCATATTTGTGAGTAGAAAATAAGCCATTTTTCTTTGTCTTCTGATTTCTCTACAAACATCAATGAGCTTTATTCATGTAATACTTCCTTTTTATTCCTTTGGGGAATATTTGAACTGATGATATAAATTGATTCTCAAATAAAATAAAACTAGAATGTCTAAACCTAAAATCAGATGAAGTTTTTACTTTTGGTTAGATTGCTGCTCCTTTAAAATGACTCTGTGATACTAATTTCCTAAGAGTTCTGAGAGTTTCAGTGTACAGATATCTCCAATAAAATATTAGGTAGGACATAGCATTGGCAACTGCTAGGGCATTTAAAACTTAGAGGAGAAAAATGCACATAGCCTTTCTTTCAAGGAAGAAAATTTAAATATATACTCTGTCTCCCAAACCGCTTCCTCTTGATGAGGAAAAATCCTTTTTTCTCTTTACAGCTTTACGAGGCACATAAAGCTGTTTATTTAAATACTTATTTGAGCATCTGTCATGGTGAGCTGAATATTACATAAGCCTTATCATTCTTGAATAGACTATGCTAACAGGACAAACACATCAGAAAAGGAACAAATTCTAACATTGTGTTATCTATGAAAAAATAATACTGATTAGGGCCTAGAATCATAACAGTTGAAGAAAGATCAAATTGGCCATAGGATACACTGAAAGAAAAACATTGGGGAGTTCAAATACCAGAAGTCAACTATAAGATATTATGTATGTCATTATATAGTGTCACTAATAGGAAATGAATTTGACAATTCAATTGCTCTGGATACACATTAGTACCACCGGTTTTATTTGTACAAGAAATGACTGGTCCACTCGACTTATCCAACTCAGTAATAATTACTGTTATTTCTTGACAGACCAGTGATATTTCACCCATAGTTTTAAAGTACAAAAACAAAATAGTTAGAAAAAAAATCCCAAGTATAAGTAATGCAACCTTTAATCTATTAAGGGTCACTAAATTGTTACCACTGATTATCATAAATGATTCAATTTATTTAAACTAAAAAAAAAGTAATTAAACGTTTCCTCTTTAGTTTTGGGCCAAGGAACATGCTTGGCAAAACATAAAAAACCAACAAAAGCCAAAAATTTGTATGATATTTCAGAAAAAAAAATCTCAATTTGGAAAGGGAAAAAACTTTGGATGCTTGTCAGAATAAAAAAGGAATAAACGCCTTTAAAAATGTACTATTTGTCAGTTAATTGATAGAATTTTGGTAGTAATGGTAACTTTAATATAATCTACTGGAATCATGACAGGTACGAGTGAAGACTGGCAATACGTGGCAGAAGAGCTACTGACCAAGGGGGTGTTATAAGGAGCAGTAACTATATATTTTCAAGACTAAGTGATAATAACTCATTTGTCTCTTTTGTCTCTCTTTTTGTCCACTCATTTGTCTCTTTGCCTAAGATTACGCTGAAAACTCCAGAAGTACTTTACTTTCATGAATTCAATGATGTCGATGCTGGAATCTTCATCTGGATCTGAGGGGGATGGGAGGATTAAAACAGTCTTCACTTTTTCCTGATATTTATATTAATTTTGTTAGATAATGAAATGCTCAATTTAATGCCAACCACATTCAAGGAAGTAAAATCCTTTAAGGTTTTGGGGAATATATGGATGACTTAAGAATGTAGGAAAGAAATTAGACAAAGAAGTAAAAATGGGCACTGTGCACAGACCATGAGAGTCTGAAATGTCTAAGAAATATACCTTTTGTTTACGCCAAGTTTAGACCCCCAAAATCTTAAAAGCAGGTTTTTTTCTCATAGGAGGGAATGAAATCCAATGTTCATCCTTTAAAACTGCTAGGAGAAATGGCTGCCACAGTCTGTTTTATTCATGTAATGTGACAGAAGAAGGATAATTTGTTCTTTGCTCTCAAAAATACGGTTTCCCCAAGACAGACTTTTAATTTGACCAAATTCTGGCTAAAGAAAGTGAATCCAAAAGAAAAACTATTCAATAAGGGTGTAGGGAGTCTCTGAAATAGCTTTATCTTCTTGTTCAGAGTCAGTAAAGGTTCAATTACCCTAAATGCAGAAGCTTAATAAGGCATAATTTCAGTTGTTATGGTTGGAGTATGGGCAAATATATTCCACATTTGTTCCTTAAAAAAAAAAAAGTATCAGACCTCTTAAAAAATTTCAACCGGTTATGTAGAAGTATGGTAGATGCTTTGTTATGAAAGACATGCTCAGGATTCCAAAGCAGCAGCAACTTAAAAAATCAGTAATAAAACTTTGGCTTAAAATAAAAAAGAAAAGAAAAGAAAAAGTCAAACTGGTGCAAGTTGTCTCATGAAAGAGGTATTGTGGACTAAACCCTCAAATGCTGTCTGACATTTAGTTTCCCCTGTCTTCTTTCACTGTTACCCACCTTCATTGCACAGGAGTTATAGCATTCTTTTATGGTTAAGTTTCATAAATAATGAGAAAACTATATGCAACAAATACATCATATTTCCCACCCACCCAGCAACCCTCCCCAAAATAAGAAAAGTTACATCAAATTAAAAAGTAGCTTCGTGAATGAAGGTACTGCTCTAAGTTGCACTTTCCCTGCAAGTGCGGCCAGTGCATTTGCGCTGGGTATGAAGGAAAGGAAAAAATTCTCCACATAAACTGACAAAAAATTTAAAAATCAATGTCCGGTTTCAACCAGTCAAAACCGGGCCCAGCGGAAGCCGAGGTATCTCGGTACCTTCCCATCAGAGGGTCCTTGCAATGCCTGTTCTTCATCCTGATAGGTATCTGTGTCCTTGTGATTGTAAACAATCCATAAGATACTATGTTTTTGTTCCTTAAAATGTCCTCTGATTGGCAAAATGAAGTAAATATTTGTTTTAAAAATAGAAAATGAAAATTAAACCAGAAGAAAAGAAAAGAAACACAGTGAGCTTGTTTGGAGTCCATAGGATCCGATCTGGAAGAGCTCGGAAAATGTGTTATGTGTCTTCTCCTGTTTTCAGCTGGAAAGGTACTAGAGGTTGCGTTGGTCGAGAAAGAATTGTAGAATAGGAAAACCAAAGATGTTAATCTAGACTTCAGAGGTTTCAAGTGTTAGCTTCATCATCTGTGTCTTCTATCAATACCTTAGTGTCACGAGCCTTGGATCTAGTGGAATAAGGGGAAAAAAATCATTTAGTCCATTATTAAAATACAAACATGTTCACAGTATTAGGTACCTTTCCCATCTTACCTCCATTAAAAATACATCGTAAATGGGAATTATATACTGCACCAGATGGACTACTCCTGGAGTTTCATATTCAATTTTGGGTATTACTGGAAAAACATTAAGAAACTAGACTGCAACTAGAGGAAGGTAACAAGAAAAATGGCCAGTCATGTAGAGCAGAGAGAGAAGCAATCTAGAAGAAGATCTGAGTTTGATCAGCCAAAAACATAATGATATCTTGCCATTTGCAACAATATGGATGGACTTTGAGAGTATAATGCTAAGTGAAATAAGTCAGAGAATGACAAATACCATATGATTTCACTCACATGTGGAATTTAAGGAACAAAGCAAGTGAACAAAGGAGAAAAAAAAGAGACAAACAAAAAAACCAGACTCTTATATACAGAGAACAAACTGCTGATTGCCAGAGGGGACAAAGGTGGGAAGATGAGGAGAAATAAGAGTACACTTACTGTGATGAATGCTGAGTAATACACAGAAATGTTGAATCATATTGTACACTTGAAACTAATAAAACACTGTATGTTAATTTACTTGAGTAAAAAAAGATCTGAGTTTGAGTACTGACTTAGTATAATGTACCTTTTTGAGTGTTAATTTTCATCTCTATAAAGCAGGAAAAATAATACCCACTTCACATAACTGTACTCTTACCTCATGGAGACAGTGTCAATATCAAGTGAGAAAATGGATATAAAAAGCATAAGTATGAGATAAAGGTAAGAAATTATGATAAGCATTGATAGAAATACTGCCATTTGAGGTACACATGAAACTAGGTGAGTAAACCAGCGGAAGATAACACCTAAGGAGAGGCATGACAGTTGTCTTCAAGAGTTGACAGGGTATATGATGTAGAAGAGGGAGGAGACTAAGACATGAGAGCCCAACTAAGATCAACTGATTAAAGTTACAGAGAAGCGTGTTTCAGCCTAACATAAGCTATCCACCATAATAACCATCCAACAATAAAATTAGGTGCCCCATCTAGTTATAAACTTCATTATCACTGGCAATTTTCAGTCAGCATAAGATGACCATCTAATCAGGAGGCAATAGAAGAGATTCCTGTACTAGATGAGAAATGGGATTTGATAATGTTAAAATAATCTGCAATTCATAAGCCCTATGAGGTACAAGTGGTACTTTGTGAAGGAGGTATTATTATTTCCACTTGACAGAGGTAGAAATTGACATTCAACAAGGTAAAGGATGTACTAAAGGCTGTGGGAGTCACAGTGTAAGTACTCAAATTCAGAACTTCTTATTTTAGATTTCCTGTTCTCTCCATTACACATAACCTGTTCCATTGTTCTAACATCTTCTGGATGCAACCGAATACCTCAGTGTTCTTCCACTTAACACCTGAAATTGAACATAATAATCTAGTGCCAAAGAGCTTCCCTGGTTCTGAAGCAGAAATAGTATATGTTTAGATTGCCCTCTGCTGGTGACTAACAAGGATAAGACATTCAAATTTAGTAGTTCAATGAGACAACTACCTCCAGTCCTCCAGTCCTTTTAAGCACTTACTTACCTTGCTTGACCCCACCATCCCTCCCACCCCCTTCCTCTGGCTTCTTCAAACTCTGCTTCCTTACTACAATAGTCTCATGCTTTGTTTTGATGTTCTTCCCAATGACCTTGCTGGCCATTCCTTTCCTGCTCCTTTTGTTTACTCTTTTTCTCTTGCCTGTGTTTCCTCAGGCTTAGCTGCCTGCTTTTCTTTTCTCTACATTGTCCTCTTCAGAGAACTTCTAAATTCTATCTGAAGCTTGGGCAATTTTTATTCTGCTCTCCTAAATCTATGGGTTACTATTACCATCTCCTATTTTTTACTTCCTTTAAAACATCTCCTTATATTATTTTTAGTCCTACTGTAAAGCATCCTAACCCAAGTCCTCAATGTCTGATACTTCAGAATACTGTGGTGGCCTTCCAGTTGGTCTTCTGGACTTTAGGGTTCCATTTCCCAACGTATCTTGCACAGTGCCATTAAAACTTATGAAAATATTACTGCCATGTCATTCTTCCATGAAAAACATTCTCCGAAAAAAAAAAAATTCTTTGAATCCTTCCTGCTTATATGATCAAGCTTGTATTTTCCAGCCTTTTACAATCATACTTCATCAATTCAGCTAAATTTTTTTTACTATAGTTCTAGTCACATGGCTTTCCTTCTGCCCCTAATTGTCTTTACTGTGCCTCTGGTGTAGTCAAGTGCTCTCTCATCCTTTAGACAACTGCCCACGCTCAACTTAAGTCTCCCCTGTCATTCCAATCCACTGTGAAATCTGTCTCTAAGTTCCAAATGTAGCCACAGTATATTCTACATTTATTGTTCCTTTTAGGATCATACAAAGATAATGACTTATAAAAATACTTTCGTGTGTATTTTGGTAAGAAAATAAAAATAATAAATATAAGCTATTTACATATAAGAACTCTTTCTGTGAGGAAACTGGTCTAAACCCCATGTCATAACCACTCTATAAGCAGGGATCATATTAATTTCAATTTTCAGATGAAGGGCAATATAGAGAAATTAGGTAATTTGGTCAGGGTTACATAGAGGCCAAGTGGCAGAGCCAGGATTCCTAAAGTTTGTAACTTAAAAATTATTTGTATACAAAACATACTGAAGAGTCAAGTAAATTATTCTCCAACAAATTTTCCCCAATGTATTTTTAATGTCAAATTCGTAGCATTAATGAATTTATGTATTAATGACATTTTACTCCATGTGTTAAGACATTCTATAGGTTGGATTATATGAAATTGCTGCTATTACTGTTTTTTGCAGGTGAAAAATGGTTAAATGGTTAAATGGAAAAATGGTTAAATGCCAGCAGTTTGATGTGGTTCAACCTGATAACCTTCTTAGCTTGAATGTTAACCAGTGCCAAAACCTGAAGGAAATTGGTCTCTGAAAAGCGGAAGCCATACATACTGAGAAGCGAGGCGAGGCCGGCGCAAGGATATGCTCTGGCTGTACTTCCACGGCCGGTTCTTCTGGCGGTTTCGTACCCCGTCATCCTGGTCCATCATCTGTTCTAGGAGTGTCTGGTCATCCGCATTCAGAGGGGCCACAGAGATGTCCCGCACGGCACGGAATTCACCACAGTTATTCAAATGTTCATTCTCCAGGCGGAAGAAGTTCCACACAAATCGCCTTAGCAAAATGGGGTAAGTAGGCAAATTATTTAAAATCTGAACTTACTATCGTAACCTGTAACCCTCCCCGTATATCAAGTTTCCACTCATGAAATAAAAACAAGGAATGAAGGGTTAGAATATTAGAATGGGAAAAGACGGTGTGGTGGTGGGTGGGGAGGGAACTAGACTGGCCTAGGCAAAGGGGGAAATTCCAGTGGCTAGATGGGCATGTCTCTGCAGTTCTAGGGAGGGTCTACGGCTGGAGAACTGCACAAGTCATGGGATCAGAAATAACGTCAGTGGAGGAAAGAAGTGGGCAGAGGATTCAACCCTGGAAGATTCAAACATTTACAATTTGGGAAGAGGAAGAACCACTAAAGGAGTTGAGAAGGAATAACTAGGAAGACGTAAGCTTCTGAGAAATGAAGTGAAAAAAGTGCCTTGCTGAGAGATAAAGTAAGGCAGGTACAGAGAACTGAATGCTGGATTTAGCAAAACAGGAGGCAGTATGATACAAGAGCACAGATTCTGAAGGATGTCTAGATTCAAATCACGCCTCCACCATTTACTAGGTGTGACGACCGTGGGTGAGTTACTTAACCTATACTTCAATGTCATCAGCAAAATGGGATAGTAACAGTATCTACCTCATAAGATTGCCGTGAGGATTCATGAGTTACTACACGTAAAATACTCAGAACAGTGCCAGGCACACAGCGGGCAATACATGAGTGTTTGCTGCTATTACTATTATTACTACTGTTGTTATTGTAGATTATTAACAAAAGCAATTTAGTTTGAGTACTGGGAAAAAAGATTTGAGTTGAATTAAAGGGAGAATGGGGAGGAGTGAGACAGTGGAGATACCAAGTACAGACATCTTTTGAAGAGTTCTGCTGTAAAGGAGACAGAAATGGGCAAGAGTTAGAGGAGGAAAGTGGATTCAAAGGAGGCTTTCTGCTTTTGTTTTTCATGGGTGATAGAACACCTGATTCTACTATTAAGCAAATAAGTTTTAAAGGAGAAATGAAATAATCAAGAATTTAAAAAGTGAGTTTTTCTCTTTACTAGAAAAAAAATTAATTCATAAAGCAGCATCATACGTGGAAGAGAAAGAAGTGGGAGGGGGAGTAGGTCTTATAGTGATGGAGAGTCTCAGGTCCTAGACATTTGGGAAAGTGAAGAAGAAGAAGGTTGACACATGATTGGGAAAGAACACTAACAGCAACAAGTATACTGTTTCGAGATTCAACATTTATCTTTCAGGTTTATCTTAATGTTTCCAGGTTTTATCTTATTTTATCAGGCTATTGTGATAGGTGTACCCATCCTGACTCAGAGGAACACTATAAACATGTCTGAAAATACCTTTATTTTCATTTGTGAAAGATATTTGTCATGGAGAAAGAGTTCTAGGTAGACCGTTATTTTCTTTCAGCACAGTGAAAATATCATTTTAATGACTTCTGATTTTCATTGTTACTGTTGAGAAGTCAGCAGTCAACCTAACTGCCGCTTCTTTGATGATAATCTTTTCTTTTAGGCTGCTTTCTTTCAAATAAGCATTTAAAAGTATTACATAGATCTACAAAATTTTGCAAATTGTTAAGTGGGCAACTTGATTATTATAAAGTGATCACATTGTGTAATTACCACTCAGAAATAGAAAGTATAATATTATCATACACACGAAGCTGCTTTCACAGGCTCTCCTATGTTCTAGAAAGTTTATTGATTTACCTTTCATATTTATTTCTGTAGTCCACCTGGAATTGACTTTGTATACAGTAGTAAGTCAAGATTCATTTCCCCCTCCACATGGATATCCAGCTGATTCAGTATCATTTATTAAAGAACCTCTTTTTCCACACCGTTATTTAACCACCTTTGTCATAAATCAGGTAGTGTCAAAGTATGTGTGGATCTGTTTCTGGACTCCCCATTCTGTTCCACTGTACTATTTACCTATTACTACCAGACACTGTCTTAATTATTATAGCTATATAGTAAGTCTTGATATTTGAGAGTATAAGTCCTTAACTTTTTTCTTTTCAGCATAGTCTTGGCTATTCTATATATTTTTTAAATTTTATTCATTATTTTATTTTTTATTATTCATTTATTTTTAGAGAGAAAGCAAGCAAGCAGCGGGGGACAGAGGGAGAGGAAAAGAGAAACCCAAGAGATTCCACACTGAGCACAAAGCCTGAGGCGGGGCTTGATCTCACAACCATAAGATCAGACCCGCGCCAAAACCAAGAGTTGGACGCTCAACTGTGCCACCCAGGCACCCCTAGTCTTGGCTATCCTTTGTCCTGTTTCCATATATATTATAGAACTGGCTTGTCAATTTTGGTACACATAATCATTCATTAAATTTATTCCTAGGTATATGATATATTCTGATGCTATTCAAAATGGTGTGTTTTTATAAAATTTCATTTTCTAGTTATTTGGGGTTATTTTTTAGAACATTAAATTTTTATTTATATTGACCTTGTGTTTAGGGACACAGCTACATTTATTCTAATAGCTTATTTGTAAATTCTTTTGAATTTGCTGCATATGCAGTCATGTCATGGACGAATAATTAGTTTTATCTTTTCCTTTCTAATTTTTTTTATTTTTTTATTTTATTATTTATTTTTTTTTAAAAAAGATTTTATTTATTTTATTTGACACACAGAGAGAGATTACAAGTAGGCAAAGAGGCAGGCAGAGAGACAGGGAGAGGAGGAAGCAGGCTCCCTGCTGAGCAGAGAGCCCGATGCGGGCCTCGATCCCAGGACGCTGAGATCATGACCTGAGCCGAAAGCAGAGGCTTTAACCCACTGAGCCACCCAGGCGCCCTAATTTTTTTTTTTTAAAGATTTATTTATTTGAGACAGTGTGCATGTGAGGAAGCTGGGGCGAGGGGCAGAAGGAGAGGGAGAAAGAAACTCAAGCAGATTGTGCATGGAGTCCAGCACAGGGCTTGATCTCACAACTCTGAGATCACAACCTGAGCTAAAACTAAGAGTTGGATGCCTAAGAGACTGTGCCACCCGGGTGCCCCTCCTTTCTAATTCTTATAGTGTCTCCTCCCCACCCTCCATTACACTAGCTATACTTGTAGTATGATGTTAAAATGAAGGGACAACATGCATAATAATCTCATTCCTGATCTCACGGGAGAGCTTACAGTGTTTTACCATTAAATATGATCTTATTTATGTTTTTTGTAGATAATCTTTGAATTATTCATGAACATGTACTGACTTTTCTCAATGGTGTTTTCTACACACATGAAGGATGTTCCCTCTTTATTCTATTAATGTGGTGAGTTAACACAGATTTTTAAAAATGTTAAATGATTTTGAATATTAAATCTCACATTCCTAAAATGAAACTAACTTGGTTGTGATGTATTATGCTTTTTACATGTTGTTGGATTCATTAGCTGATATTTTCTTTTTTTTTTTTAAGATTTTATTTATTTGAGAGAGAGAGAGATCACAAGTAGGCAGAGAGGCAGGCAGAGAGAGAGGGGGAAGCAGGCTCTCTACTGAGCGGGGAGTCTGATGCGGGCCTTCATCCCAGGACCCTGAGATCATGACCTGAGCTGAAGGCAGAGGCTTAACCCACCGAGCCACCCAGGTGCTCCTAGCTATTATTTTCTTCAGGAGTTTTGCATTTCTCCACATGAGACAGACTGGTTGGTCTTTCCTGGAATGTCCTCGTAAGTTTATTTTTTTTATTTTATTATTTTTTTTTTAAAAGATTTTATTTATTCATTTGACACAGAGAGAGAGATTACAAGTAGGCAGAGAGGCAGGCAGAGAGAGAGGAGAGAGGAGGAAGCAGGCTCCCTGCTGAGCAGAGAGCCGGATGTGGGCCTCGATCCCAGGACCCTGGGATCATGACCTGAGCCGAAGGCAGCGGCTTTAACCCACTGAGCCACCCAGGCGCCCTCCTCGTAAGTTTAGACATCAAAGCCACGCTGGTTGCACAAAATAAACTGGGAAGTGTTTCTTGTATTGCCTTTTTCTTCTGAAAGAGTTTTATGTACACTGATAATTCCTCCTCATATATTTGGAGGAATTCTCTGGGCCTACAGTTTTCGTTGTGAGAAGGATTTTTTTTAAGGATTTATTTATTTATTTTTAAAAGATTTTTTATTTATTTGAGAGGGAGAGCATGAGAGGGGAGAAGGTCAGAGGGAGAAGCAGACTCCCCAAGGAACTGGGAGCCTGATGTGGGACTCGATCCCGGCACTCCGGGATCATGACCTGAGCCAAAGGCTATTGCTTAATCAACTGAGCCACACGGGCGCCCCAAAGATTTATTTATTTTAGAGAGAGAACGTGTGAGCATGCACATGTGGGACGGGAGGGGCAGAGGCAGAGGGAGAGAATCTCAAGCAGACTCACTGCTGAGCACAGAGCTGATACAAGCTCCATCTCATGATCCTGAAATTATGACGCTGAGCTGAAATCAATTTCTATGCTTAACTTACTGAGCCACCCAGTCATCCCCTTGTGAGACGGATTTTAATATGAATATGAATTCTTTAATAGATATAAACTTATCAGATTTTCTATTTCTTTCTTGACTTTTTAAATTTAAATTCAGTTAATTAACATATTGTGTATTATCAGTTTCAGAGATACAGTTCAGTGCTCCACCAGTCTTATATAATATCCAGTGCTCATTATATCATATGCCCTCCTTAATGTCCATCTCTTTATTGGTTTTAATAAACAGTGCTTTTCAAGGAATTTTTTCATTCAATCTAAATTTTATACTTTATTGGCATAAAGCTGCTCATAATATCTTACTTTTTTTTTAAGACTTTATTTATTTATATGATACAGAGAGGAATTATAAGTAGGCAGAGAGGCAGGCAGAGAGAGAGGAGGAAGCAGGCTCCCTACTGAGCAGGGAGCCTGATTCGGGCCTCGATCCCAGGACGCTGAGATCATGACCTGAGCCGAAGGCAGAGGCTTTAACCCACTGAGCCACCCAGGCGCCTTTTTTTTTTTTTTTAAAGGGGGGAGGGATGGGGTAGAGAGAAGGGGAGACAAAGAGAATCTTAAGCAAGCTCCATGACCAGCATGGAGACACGTGGGCTCGATCTCACAACCCCAAGATCATGACTTGAGCTGAAATCAAGAGTCAGATGTTTAACTGACTGCGCCTCGCAGGTGGCCTTCATCTTACCCTTTTAAAAAAATATCTTGAGGATTTTTGTTATTTGTAATTTGTGCCTTTTTTGCTCCATCAGTCATATTTAGACATTTTATCAGTTTTATTCATCTTTTTAAAGAACTAACTTTGGCTTGTTAATTTCCTCTATGTTTTCTATTGTGTTAATTTCTGTTCTTTATATTTCCTTTTTACTTTCATTTGGGTTTGATCTGCTGTTTTAAAATTTTCTTAAAGTTGTTTGTTTTTCCAGTGTATACATTTAAAGCTATATACTGCCTTCTAAGTGCGGTTTTAACCTGCATTTTCTTTTGTCACATTATCAGTTTCATTATGTTCAAAATATTTTAAAATTTCCATTATAATTTCATCTTTGACCCATGGGTTATTTAGACATGTATTGCTTGATTTCTAAATGTCTGGGGATTCTCAGTCACCTTTATGTAATTTTAATCCTCTAAAATTTGTTGAAACTTACTTTATGGTCCAGCATGTGGTTAATTTATATGTCAATTAGGTCAAGTTGGTTAACTGGACTATTTGTTTATTACTGAGAAAAGTATGTTATAATCTTCCTCTAAAATTATAAATTTATCTACTTCTACTTTTTAGCAACTTTTATCAACTTTTGTTTTACCTATTTTCAAGCTATGTTATTAGGTGAAACAAATTTGAAATTGTTATCACAACTGAATCTCAAAGTCTATAGGTTTGGCAAATTTCTTTAGTGCAAAATTACCTTTAATGCTTTGCTTACCTTGGGGTACCTGCTTTTGCTTAGATTTTAGGCTATTTTATTAGATCACTGATGTCTTTAGGAAGATTTAAAAGACAATTCCTCTGGCATTTCCTTTATTTCTAGTGAAAAAGCTGCCTGAATAACCCAAAATGTCAAATTGCAAATAATGATTCTCAAAAGATTTTTAATTTCTGTCCTAAAACTTTTTACTTCCCAATTTCCACTCATGACCCTTCTAATGGAGCCCAATTCTAAAAAAAGCATATAAGCCATCATTAGTAGTATTTTTAACTTTGTAAGAATTAACCTCTTAGACCTTCAAGTAGGATTTTCCAACTCTGAGGCTAATGAGAAGTTTGAGAAAAGTTGGAAAATTTAAGCCTTTCAAGTATAAATACTATTTTAATAAATTCTAATTTGTAAGAATTGGGTATCTTCTAGGGGAAAAAAACTTTGACAGACTTTCTGGTAGTTTGCTTACCGGAAAACCTCAAGGGGCGCAAAGACAGTAGCAATGATGTCCCCTGAATGAGGCGACAATGTCATGGAGGTAATTGAGATTTGGACAGTCCAAGCAAAGCGCAGAATCACATCCTCTATGATGGCACAGTAGTAATAGGCCTAAGGAATAATAAACAAATTGAGTACACTTACCATTATGTTTCTCACAAATAAGCACATCTATCACAGCAACAAGACATATGTCCCACCAACAAGCACAGGTTAAAGAGGAAAAATGGTTTTATTTTTATTTTCTATTTTAGGAAAATCTCACTAATTTATTTTCTTAAATAGTGTAATATCAAAATGAAGTTTTACCGAATTTCATTAGTCACTTAACAAATATATTTTATGGGCGCCTGGGTGGCTCAGTGGGTTAAAGCCTCTGTCTTCGGCTCAGGTCATGATCTCAGGGTCCTGGGATCGAGGCCCGCATCGGGCTCCCTGCTCGGCGGGGAGCCTGCTTCCTTCTCTCTCTCTGCCTCTCTGCCTACTTGTGATCTCTCTCTCTCTCTGTGTCAAATAAATAAAATCTTTAAAAAAAACAAAACAAAACAAAAAAAAACCAAATATATTTTATTCTCATACTATATGCCAGGATCTCTTCTAAAGTCCAGAAATATAAGCCAGATGAAATCCTTGATCTGATTGAGATTATATTTTAATATGTACAATGTAGGCTAATAAAGACTCAAGAGCAAAATGATTAGCAGACTGTGTTATTTGCACTTTTATTCTCAAATTGCCTTACTCTGCATTTGAAGGAATTTTGCCTTGTTTTTCAAGGTCATTAAATAAAATGAAGCTTGGATATCACAAACATGGCTTGAATTTAAGGAATGTTCTATTTTTATGTTGGAAAGACAGCATTCAAATTCTTTCAGGTACTAGTATCCACCATTTAGGAGTCCAGTTTTAGCTACACAAAAGTTATACGTACACAAATTGTCAATAAACTAGAACTGTAATTCATGGATTTGTTTGTTATTAATCTCTGGATAATCAGCTCTTTAAATATACATATTTAAAGGTTGTGACACCTTATGGAAACTAGAACTGCCATGTATTTACACCATTGCATTTTATTTTTTATTTTTTTTTTACAAAATTTAACAAAGGAATATTAGTCGTGTTAGAAGGCTATTAAAAAAAGAGCAGTCCCTTTGCCACCTTCTCTTCTCATTCTCTAGAGACAATTTCAGAATTCATAGCTATCTCTCCTAGTATTATTTATCCTCCATATTTCTAAATAATGTGTGTATATTGCTATATCTTGATTAATCAATTGGAGATGTTACCCACTGCTGATTAGGATGAATTTCATGAAGATTTTAACATACTAACATACTTCCCTCTTCCTTCCCCCATCCATCCAAAACAGTGATAATGCAGTTTTTGGATAAATCCAAATCCAGTGAACTCATTATTAGGCCTCAGTGAAGAACTGCAATTTCATATTACTTTAAGTCAGTCTTAACATGATCCACAGTTGACTATGTGGAAGTTGATGTTACCAAAAGTGTTACAGCCTTGGGAGGAATACACTTAACATGAGTCAAGAGACAGAGAAAAATTAAGTTTTAATATGAAGATAACAAAAATACTCCTGGTCCCAGATGTGGTGTTCAGCAATATGCACTATTAATCCCTAGGAACCAATTTTAAGATTCACTTAACTGTGTTCTTAATTTTTTTTAAAGATTTTATTTATTTATTTGACATAGAGAGAGATCACAAGTAGGCAGAGAGGCAGGCAGAGAGAGAGGGGGAAGCATGCTCCCCGCTGAGCAGAGAGCCCAATGCGGGGCTTGATCCCAGGACCCTGAGATCATGACCTGAGCCGAAGGCAGAGGCTTAACCCACTGAGCCACCCAGGTGCCCCTGTGTTCTTAATTTTTAAATGAAGCTTCACTGGACTCCACCAATAGCTTTTCTTCCCTTTTCGCATAAAATGAATTTTATTCCAATATGTCTTTTTAAAATTAAAAGGGATGTGGTGATCTAGCAGAACACTTTTCTTATAAATTTGTAAATTATAACATAGGAAACCATATACTGTATCTCCTAAGGTCATGAAAATATACAATAAGGAAACTGAATGAAAAAACTACTCACTAATTACATGGAAGCCAATAAGTTAGAACTATTTAAAAGGAGGCATGCATTAACATTTATATAAAAATATGAACAATTCATCTAAGCAATCAGTATGAGAAGTCAATGTATTACATTGCTCAGTAAGGCAAGAACAACATAAGGAGCAATAAGGCATAAAATTTGGTAAGCACAAAAGGACCGTCATTTACCTGAGCTCATGTCTGCTCTCTGACTTGTACTTGACATTACTGATTTTCTTTCTTTCTTTAAAAAAAAAGGGTTTTTTGTAAAGTAATTTCTACACCCTATGAGGCTTGAACCTATAACTCTGAGATCAAGAGTGGAATGCTCGAACAACTGAGATGCTCCCTGATTTTCTTTTCAAATGAAATTTACAGATTTGTCTAGTCCCTTGGTCATATATTCTAAATTTATTCACTGGGATTATTGCTATAGCTTATGTAAAAAAGGATTAGTATAAATTAATATCCTTCTTTCTGTCTTCATTTGCTTATCTAAAGTAACCCTACATATCATTCTTTGTATCCACTCTCCTACCATCTATCTTTAGTCCTCGCTTTATTACAACAGCTTTCCCTATTCACCAACTGAATATTACATATCCACACACTTTTCAAAGTGCAGTTTTGAAGTATTGGTGACATTCTGACATAGTATGAATTATTAGTGACCCAATCTATACATCCCTCCTCATCACAGAATTTCAGAACTAGGAAAGGATCAAGAGATTATCTGGTAGAAGAGAACATACTATAGTACAGTTGCCTAGAGCTATGTAGCTAATTTAATGAGACACCTGAGATCAGAATTCACTTACCAGGATTCCTAGTTCATTGTTAAATTTCTTTTATTATCTGAGTAATGATACTTTTGGTCTTTTTAAAATTTAGGCTCTCTTATCTTTTTATTCACATATAAATAATTCCTAAGGAATTATCCATTTATTTTCAGATTAAATTGGCACTTTACTTTAACAAAAGTTGGTTGAAATAAATGAAAAGAGATGCTTTCTTGATGCACCAAAGGAGAATCAGGCACTTCCTTTCCTTTGTGCTTTCACAGCATTGCTGACTCAGTCAAGTGTTTATTCAGTCATTTCACAAATATTAAGTCTACTATATGCTAGGAACTATGCTGGGCAGTGAGGGATATGGATGCCTAAGCAATTAATTATAAAACAATGTGATAACTGCTATAACAAAAGTTTATAGAGGCTAAAATGGGATTAGGACAAATGGCTAAATATGCTTAGAAAAATAAAGGCTTTTTAGAGAATGTAACCCTTGAACTGACTTTTTAAGAGGAGGAACTGCAGAGGATGTGGAAAAAAAGGAACCCTCATGCACTGTTGGTGGGAATGTAATTGCTGTAGTCAATTGTGGAAAACAGTATGAAGGAAAAGAAATAGAACTACCATATGATCCAGTAATTCCACTGGGTATTTACCCAAAGAAAACAAAGATAGTAATTTGAAGAGATATCTGCATTCCTTTGTTTTACTGTAGCATTATTTACAACAGTCAAGATATGGAAGCTATCCAAGTGTCCACTGATAGATGAATGACTAAAGATGTATACACACACACACACACACACACACACACACACTGGACTATACTCAGCTATAAAAAAAGGATGAGATGTTGTGATTTGCAACAACATGGATGGACCTAGAAGGTACCATGCTAAATGAAATAAGTCAGAAGAGAAAGACAAATACCATATGATTTCACTTATATGTGGAATCTAAAAAACAAATAGACAAAAAGTTTCTACTTTTTGTAGAAACCCATAAATACATAGAACAAACTGATGGTTGCCAGAGGGATGGGAGGTAAAGGAATGGGCAAAATGGGTAAAGGGGAGTGGAAGGATACAGGCTTCCAGTTATGAATTAAGTCACTGGGATGAAAAGTACAGCACAGGGAATATATAGTCAATGGTACTGAAATAGTGCTGCATGGTGACAAATGATAGCTACACTTGTGAGTGTAGCATAACATAGAGTGGTGAACCACTATGTTGTACATCTGAAACTAATATAACACTTGTGTCTCAACTATACTTCAATTAAAAGAAAAAAGAAGGAACAGGAGTTTGCAAGGCAGACAAAGAGGAGAGAAAGGGCATGTGAGACAGTGAATTCCATGTTCAAAATTAGGTAAAAATTTATAGTAAGTCATTTATTCCTCTATTCTAGACTTTATCACATTGTATTGCAATTTGTTTACTTACCTGTTTAATATAGTTTATGGCCTCTTTGAGACCAGAACTTTGTTTTTATTTTCCGTAGTGCTCAGCATATAGTAAAAACCTGATATTTTTGCTACCTGAATTAGTATTTTTTGGTAATTAGTTACTTTTTCTCAATATATCAGTTTGGGATTAGGTATGCATCATAATAGGAGTTAGCTGGTGATACACAGGAGTTGTTGGTGTTGTTTTTAAAACAATTAACAAGCATTCTTTGTACGTACTTTTTGGGGGTATACAATCTCTTCCCGGAGAAAGGTGTTTTCTCCAGCATTCTTATCAAAGAGACCCCAGTCCATCTTCAGATCCCAGATGAGGGTATAGCAGGAACTGATAATACAAAACACGATCCAAAGGTAAAAGAATACCATGGTGTCTGAGTGACCTCTTTCTGAAGAAAGAAGTGGGAAAGGTAAAAGAAAATTCAGAGATTTAAGTAAAATTCCTCATTAAATAAAACTAATTTAAAAAACAGATTCTTTATACAGCTCCATAAAGGAAGTAAGATTTTAAACAAATCTTCCTAGTAGAAATGCTGTCTAATGTAAGTTAAATAGTAACTCTGATTCACCTGAGGTACAAAGTAATCATCAAACATTTACCAAATACATAAAATTTGTACAAATGTGCATTTTGAGTTTTGGAGGCTCTATATGAATACACAAAACCCCAAATAACTGCAATGGAGGTTTTGAATATTACAGAAACTGTCATTTTAATTTTTGCCATCAGGTGGCAGATTAGGGTCAAAGATGAAAAAAAAATTATGAAACACCACTAATAAGAAATGTGCTACATTTGCTTCAAGAAATTCTTGGATTGTTTTTACTTTAGAATACTTCCTTCATATACTTAGATCCTGTCTATACTTATTGTGAAGGCAGTCAGATACTTTTAATTCCGGATAAAATGCCAGAAATCAACAGACTGATTATCCTTAAGGACATACACCAAAACAAATTTCTCTCAAATCACAAAGCATGATATTTTTGCTTTTTTTAGAGGGTGTTTATAGCTACAAATGGTGGGAACACTATAAAGTACACTAAGTCAGAATAATAAAGGTAATTTGCATATGTAGTTACATAATTTAGTATTTTTCACTCTTAAGTGCTTCATGTATTCTCTAATGAAAATCTTCTTTAGTAAGCTTGAGTCATCATATTATTTGTGTTCTCTGTTATTGTGCAGGATATAAGTAGTGATATGGTCCTGAATTGTCAGGGAAAATGTTTGAAACATCTAATTCAAAAAAGTTTAAATTTTAGTTAGTTTCCCAAAGGCATAGAAAATAAATGATGTATCATGCCTTATCCACAATCCTTCCTATTAAAATAAGTTAAAGTACTTCCTATTAAAACAAGTGTTTATTAATCATTTTTAGGTATTAAAAGTATTAAGTACAGTATGATTCAAAGGCACCCCTTAGAAATTTATTTATTTTAGTAAGTGGAAATAGCTATTTGTTACTGATGATAAATTTGAGCTCAAAATGAAGTATAAACAAATCACTATGAGAACATCAAGAAGAGTGGGAATGTTTCCAACAGTAGGAAATAAGAGGAGGTAGCATTTGAGTTATTTGTAGAAGGATAAATAAACAGTGTTGCAAAAGTCAGGCAGATGAGGCAAGGACATTCAAAACTGAAGGAAGATAATGAAAAGGCAGGAGGGTGGGAAAGTACAAGGTGTGTCTGAGGAGCTGCAAATAATCTAAACCTAGTGTGCATGAAATATGGAGGATGTAAGAGAATGGGTGTGATTTAAAATGAATTTGAATGAATCTGGAAAAGACATTTTGGGTCTGACTATGGAATGACCTCTTGGTACTTAGGACCCTATCTGTATTTTAGAAAAATAATTAAGCTGGCAGGTTGTTTGCATCAGAATTACTTAGCTGATTTAAAAAATATGGGTATGTTATAGTTCCAGTATTAATCAGTTCAGACCAGCTCATAAGAACTGTTATATTTTCAAAACTAAGCTGATTGTTAAACACAATGATTAAAATTTTTTATTTTTTAAATTTTATTTTATTTAGTGATCGAAGATTCATGGTTTATGCACCACAGCCCAGTGCTCCATGCAGTACGTGCCCTCCTTAATACCCACCACCAGGCTTGCCCAGCCCCCACCCCGTCCCCTCCAAAACCTTCAGTCTGTTTCTCAGAGTCCACAGTCTCTCATGCAATCAGAGACTGTGACCTCTGCCACAGAACTATTGGATATGGACATAAACAGTATGTCAGAAATGGAATTCAGGGTAACAATTATCCAGGCAATGGCTAGGTTGGAGACAATCATTAGTGGCAACATAGAATCTCTAAGGACGGACGTGAGAGCTGATCTGGCAGAAGTTAAAAATGCTATCAATGAGATCCAAGCTAATCTAAATACTTTAACAGCTAGGGTAAATGAGGCAGAAGGTCAAATTACTGATCTAGAAGACAAACTGACAGAAAAGAAGGATCAGGAGAAGGCCTCAAACAAACAGCTTAGAAGCCATGAAAACAGAATTAGGGAAATAAATAACACCATGAAACGTTCCAATGTCAGAATTACTGGGATCCCTGACAGGGTGGAGAAAGAGAGAAGTCTAGAAGATATAGTTGAACAAATACTGGATGAAAATTTCCCTAATCTGGGGAATTGAACAAGTGTTCATGTCCAAGAGGCAGAGAGGACACCCCCCAAGATCAACAAGTCTAGAGAGACCTCCAGACATTTAATTGTGAAATTCACAAGTCATAAATTCAGAGAGGAGGTCCTAAGGGCAGCTAGGGGGAAGAGATTCCTTATGTACAGAGGATGACTATCAGAATAATGTCAAACCTGTCCACAGAAACCTGGCAAGCCAGAAAGGGCTGGCAAGACGTATTCAGGGCACTAAAAATTAAATTACATAAACTTAGAATTAGTTAAAGGTAATATAAAATCAAAATATATTATTTTCTAATTATTTTATTAATTTTGCTATTACCCTTTTTTTTAGGTTATGTATGTTTATTGAATCTGTATGATGGAACTATTATATAATGCTGTGCTACTATACATCTTTTCTCAACACTCAACATTATCTTAGTTACTTATACTGGCTATGGTGTAAGTATTTACACCATGGAAATCAACAAACACTGCAAATCAGTATTTCCTATCTCTACTCCTACCTAAGAGCTGGTTTGTTAAACATATAGGTTTATAAACATATAACAGCACATCACTGTTCAGCTTCTTCTGGAAAGTCAGTGGTTGGACAAGGAATCCAATATTTTTTCAGTGGTCCACAAGTGATACTAGTGAACAGTCAAGCTTAGATATAAACACATTTTCAGGTTTGAACTATTTTCATAAAAACTTCTTCACCAAAAGTAAATTGGGTTGACTATTTATTTATACTATAACACTGTACCACATAAATTATCAGTTTAAAAGTCCTAACAAAATAGTTATTATCTAGTTTAGCTGGATGTGTTCTGATATTTACTTTATTCCATAGATAGAAGCAAGACTGCTTAGTAGTAGTATTCAATAATTAGTACCATGATTACATCAAAAAATCTTATAACTTATCTACTAAGGTTTGCAAAGAAAATTGCAAATAAAATTCACTGTTCTCATATTTTCAAAACAAGATCAATACAAAGAGATAAAGAGAGCAACTTAATTGTAAATTATATTTGCAACTCTTTTTTAAAAAATTAAATGCTTACTATGAGCCAGGCACTTCATATATATTATGTCATTTAGTTTTCACAACAATGAACCATCATTTTGTTTGCTAGTGAAAGTAATGAAATGAGAGTAAAGTAATAGATAAATTCAGCATGAGGTTAAAAAATGAGTATTTCTCAACCAAGTACAGGTAACATCAAGAGTTATTACTGAGGGGCGCCTGGGTGGCTCAGTGGGTTAAAGCCTCTGCCTTCGGCTCAGGTCATGATCTCAGGGTCCTGGGATTGAGCCCCACATTGGGCTCTCTGTCAGCAGAGAGCCTGCTTCATCCTCTCTCTGCCTGCCTCTCTGCCTACTTGTAATCTCTCTCTGTCAAATAAATAAATAAAATCTTAAAAAAAAGGGAAAGGAATTAACAAGGAAACAAAAATCAATATGCTTATTTTCTTTAATGTGTTCTAGATTTTAATACAAACCCTATTCTTAGAGTATAATTCTTAAAATGGTAAAGTGGGTCAAGTGCCTCCCTCCTACTAAGCTCATATTATTTCCATGAAATTTCTATGAAACACATACAAGCCTTCACTGACTTTTCAAAAAGCAAGTATTTCAACAGAATATTTTGGGATAAGTAATGATTTATCTTACTTTTTCAAATAATGACTGGTATTATACCTAGTCTACATATGTTACATTTTGTTATCTTTTTAATTATTACCCTTACTTGATCTTTCCCACCTCCCAAATGAGGAGTGCTTTTCCTTGAAATCATCTGCCTTTATTGGTATTCAGGGGATGTACTGGAAAGATATTATCACTTTAGGCAAGCAATTACATCTAATTCTCTCTTGGCTACCTCTGGTAGCCCACTTTTGTGATGTTCAGAATCATAGAAAATCAAGTCATTGCTATTCTACCCTAAGATGCTATTACACACCTGTCATGTTAGAAGCATAATTCATACAGAAATATTTATGATAATGGTATCTACTGAATGTAAAACAAATAAAAATAAGCTTCTTAGAGTTTTGTACCCGTGGTTACTATAGGAGGGACAAAGTGAAATAATATATGAGGAAAACTGCTAAGAGAGAAACCAGAAAAATTATATATGAAAATCATCCTTGAACCACATTTTGGGGAAGATATTTTAAAAATGAAAAAAAAAAAGTGGCATTGTATAAAGAGAAAGTGAATGGTTTCCTTTTCAAACAAAACCTTTCTACTCTGATAACAGTTTACGAGTTTCTAATCTGAAATTAAATTAAAAAACAAAATAGAGGGGCAACTGGGTGGCTCAGTGGGTTAAAGTCTCTGCCTTCGGCTCAGGTCATGATCTCAGGGTCCTGGGATCGAGCCCCACATAGGGCTCCCTGCTCGGCAGGGAGCCTGCTTCCTTCTCTCTCTCTGCCTGCCTCTCTGCCTAATTGTGATCTCTTTCTCTCTCTCTCTGTCAAATAAATAAATAAAAAATCTTAAAAAAAAAATAGACTTGACACCGTTTTCAAAGCCCAAACCTATACAGGTAAGTTATGCATTATGGTTATGAGTGTGGCAGCTCAGTTCTATTCCCATAACCTAAAAAGCATCAAAACACTGAATTACAAGATTAATATGGTTCTCTAAAAATGGATATAGATACTCCCCCGATCTTTAGTGTGTTTTAGTTAAAATATAAGGTCACATGTATTCCACCTCCTCAGGTGATTATCATATTTATCCTAAAAGCAGGCAAGAAAGACATTATTACTCCCATTTTATATTTAAGAAAGCTTAAGTTCAGAGAGATAGTCAATAAGTAGAAAATAACTGGATTTGAAGAGCTGGGTCTGAATCCAGACTCTAACTCTTTCCAACTTTGTGATTATAGAAAACTCATAATCTTAAAATGAGACAAAAATGGAAATCATTAGGCCTAAAGATAAATGAAGAAACTAGAAATGGGATCTTTATCCAAGGAACTATTTTGTACTAGACAGCTTTGTTTTTCTATATCCATCTCAATTCTAAAATGAAAAGACAGTCCATAAAACTATGAAGTAACATTAAAAACATTTCTAAGGTATGTGAAAAACAGAATTTAAATACTATACATATATTACTTCATACGGTATATAAAATTTATGTTTATAGAAAAAGAGGTATTTATACCTGATGAAGGAAGCAAGATTATTAAAGGGCTCACTTTTAACTTTAGGTATTTCTGTATATTTGAATTTTATTTTCATAGTGATATATATACATCCATGTTTTACTTGTATAATTAAAAATAAAAGGAAAAAGTGGGCTAAGGAAAATAGTTGCTATTAGCATAGTTGTATTTTCCCAGGACCCTGGGATCATGACCTGAGCCAAAGGCAGACGCTTAACCAACTGAGCCATCTAGGCAGCTTGCTATATTGTTTTCTAATAAGAAAATACTACACAGGAATTCACTTATTCATGCAACAGATGTTTACTGTCTATTATAAGCTGCATTATTTACCATATAATTATAATACTTAAGATTAACTCAAAAGAAAAATTTTACTTCTATATTCAACAAACATAGTGAATGCCTATTAGATAATCGGCATATTTTAGAGAATGGGGATGGATATACTGAAGAACTACTAAGGGCTAAGGGTAAAAGAAGACATATGAAGTAAACAAAAAGACCATGTATAAGTACAACTGTAGAACTGTGCATAACAGAGGAATCAATAAACCAGGCTTTCAGGAGGGATAACAGCCAGGAAAAGCTTCCTGAAGGGAGGTACTACTTAAGCTGAGTCTTGAGCCATGTCAAACAGTGTAGAAGTCATCCATCCATCCAATGAATTAGCACCTATTATATGTCAGATGTTCTAGGTATTAAGCACATAGTAGTAAATCTTATTCACTAATGAGCAACTTTCCTGTCCCTGTGAAGCTTATTACTTAGTGAGGGTAGACAATGATCAGATACACCAATAAACAAGATAATTTCACACAGTGAAAAGTGAAGAAAAAAGAACATGGTAACAGAGCTGAGGCTGGTAGAATTCCTTTAGATAGTATTCAGACAGAGAAGGCCTTTAAGTTGATACCTGAGTGATGAGAAGGAGCCAGTCACATGAAAAACTAGAGGAAGAGTTCCATATGTGATATTAATTACAGCTTCTAGTAACCATATTTTAAAAGGTAAAGAGAAGGGCACCTGGATGGCTCAGTCGGTTAAGTGCCTGCCTTTGGTTCAGGTCATGATCCCAGGGTTCTGGGATCAAGTCCCGAATTCAGATCCCTGCTCAGCGGGGAGTCTTCTTCTCCCTCTTCCTCTGCCCTCTGCTCTGCTTGTGTTCTCTTTCTCTCTCTCTTTCAAATAAATAAATAAATAAATAAAATCTTTTAAAAAAAGTAAAGAGAAACAGATAAAAAAAATTTTTTAAGAGAGAGAGCACACACGAGTAGTGGTGGGAGGGGCAGAGTGAGAGGGAGAGAGAGAATCCTAAGCAGGCTCCACACCCAGCGTGGAGCCCAATGTGGGGCTCAATCTCACACCCCCAAGATCATGATCTGAGCTGAAATCAAGAGTCAGATGCTTAACCAACTGAGCCACCCAGAAGCCCCTAAAATTAATTTAATAATATATTTTATTTAAATTAATATATCTAAAATGTTATTTTAATAATATAAAATTATTGAGAGCTTTTACATTCTTTTTCTCGTATGTCTTCAAGATCCATTTTGTATTTTGCAGTACATCTCAGTTTTGACTAGGGACATTTCAAGTGCTCAGTAGTTATATGTACCTAGTAGCTCCTAGTAACTACATTACTAAATAGTGCAGTGCTAGGAAGGCAAAGGAGTTGGAGGGGTGAAGACTGTAAGTGGTGTACCAATAAGGATGCTGTTGTAGAAGACTGGTGAGAAAATCATGAAGACTAAAATTGAGTGGAAGTCCAAGGTATAGGGAGGTCAGGCAAAAAAGAAAAATAGAAACATAATACTGGCAGGAATTGGTGAATTTTGAGGTGAGATAAAGGGTAGAGTCAAGGAAACTCATAGTTTAACCTGGTGACTGGGCAGCAGAGGGCCACGTATCAGTACTACAGAAAACAAACATGGGCCTAAAGAAGGCTAAGGGGGAAAAAAAAAGTTTAATTTTGAACATGCTGACTTTAAGGTAGCTATGAGACATTGAGATGGAAAATGCTCAGGAAACAAACAAATAGAAATAAGAAGCTTAAGACACAGATTTGGGAGTCACATATATTTAAGACAGTGGTTGAACCCATTTTGGAACCACCAAAATAATACAAGTACCTTCTATGAAATGGGTAAGGAGACAATCAGAAATAGAAGTCTTCCATTTACACTGCATTTGACTAAATTTGGTTTTATCCTCTCTGTGTTTCTTTCCACCAAAGATCCAAAGAAATGAGAGCTCTCTCAAGCATTACAGCTTCTCCTTATCTCTTTCAAAATATAAATTCTAATGTTTGTATATATTTCAAGGTCTTAAAATATGTTTACATGATTATACAAAGTTATCGTGGCTATAGGAATAGACACAATGAGGACAGGCAGACTACCGTTTTGAGATATAAGAATGAGAAAAGAAGAGAGACTATTCCAGATGTCTTAATAAAATAAGGGAAGTCTTTTTAGGGTCAGAGACTCTTGAATATGTACACAGGCTGCAGGAAAGGAGCTAGTAGTGATGAAGAGATTGAAGACTTGGAAAAGAAGAAGAATGACTGCCAGAGCAAGATCCTGAAAGAGATAGAAAGAAATGAGGCCAGGGCCCTTAGGAGGGAAACACTGTTACCCAAGACCAAGAAAAATATGTAGTGAGCGATGGATTTGGATTAAATAAGTATGTAGGTAGAAGGTGGGTGAAGGGAAATGACCCTTGATAGGCTCAAATTTTCTCAAGTTAGTAGGAGACATGGTGGTCTATAAAGGTAAAGAGGGTAAAAACTGAATTGAAGGCTTGAGAAAAGCAGTAAGAGTTATCATAAATCCCTTTTTTTCAAAGTTAACGTTTCTGAGATAAATAAGAATTTAATAATAAAAGGAAAGGACAAAATACTTAAGTTTAGAAAAGGCAATCTCCCCCTTCCTATGGTATTCTTTTCATAAAACATTTTATTTGTGCTTATATTTTTATTATTACGTACACATCTCTTTTCTCTTTCCTATAAGACTACCCTATCTAGCATTTAAAAAGGAATTTAACTTTAGTGGAATTGTGTGTGTGTATGTGCATGCAGCTGTTTACCTTTTCCATTAAATTATAATGTCCTTTAGGAAAGGTATCATGTCAGCATTTTTCCAGGGCCTATGCACTACACTTCATGTGATAAGAACAATCAATATCTGCCAAATTAAATTGAGGGCAATGGCTATGTTTTACTCATTTTTAAATTTTCTGCACAACACCTTACCTTCCAACAGATTTGGGGAAGGGAACGTGATTTCTGGGCATACTTCATATACAACGAGTCCCTGAAAACTTGTAGGAAGCTGAATATGAGGGCGCCTGGGTGGCTCAGTCTATTTAGCAACTGATTTCAGCTCAGGTCATGATCTCGGGGTTGTGGGATTAAGCTGGCATCAGGCTCTGTGCTAGATGTGGAGCCCGCTTAGGATTCTCTCTCTCCTTTTGCCCCTCCCCCACTAAAAAAAAGAAAAGAAAAAAAAGGTGAATATGAAAAAGTCAAATAACAGACATACATGTTTATGAGGGATTTGTTTCCTAAGAGCTAAAAATAAAGAAAATAAAACTCTTTATATCTTCCTTGTCCTTTAGACAGTCTTTTTTTTTTTTTTTTAAAGATTTATTTATTTATTTTGAGAGAGAAAGGGTGTGAGTAAGCAAGGAGAGGGGTAGAGGGAAAGGGAAAGGAAGAGAATCTCAAACAGACTGCCCGCTGAGCAGGAAGCCCCATGCGGGGCTTAATCTCACAACCCTGAGATCATGACCTGAGCGAAAACCAAGAGTTGGACACTCAACCAACTGAGCCACCCAGGCGCCCCTAGACACAATCTTTATTTTTTGTTGTTGTTATGAGTTGGTTTTTTTTTATTATGTTCAATTAGACAGCATATAGTACATCATTAGTTTTTGAGGTAGTGTTCAGCTATTCATTAGTTGCATATAATACCCAGTGCTCAACACCACACATGCCCTTCTTAATACCCATCACCCAGTTACCCCATCCCCCCCCCGCCGCCCCTTCTGTAACCCTCAGTTTGATTCCCAGAGTCCAGAGTCTCTCATGGTTTGTCTCCCTCTCTGATTTCCCTACTTCCCCCTGTGGTCCTCCGTGCTATTCCTTATGTTCCACATACGAGTGAAACCATATGATAATTGTCTTTCTCTGCTTGACTTATTTCACTTAGCATAATCCTCTCCAGCCCCATCCATGTCAATGTAAATGGTGGGTATTCATCTTTTCTAATGGCTGAGTAATATTCCATTGTATATATGAACCACATCTTTTTTTTTTTTTTAAGATTTTATTTATTTATTTGACACAGAGAGAGAGATTACAAAGTAGGCAGAGAGGCAGCCAGAGAGAGAGGAGAAAGCAGGCTCCCTGCTGAGCAGAGAGCCCGATGTGGGGCTCGATCCCAGGACCCTGAGATCATGACCTGAGCCGAAGACAGAGGCTTTAACCCACTGAGCCACCCAGGCGCCCCTGGACCACATCTTCTTTATTTATTCATCTGTTCAAGGTCATCTTGGCTCCTTCCACAGTTTGGCTATGGTGGACATTGCTACTATGGACACTGGGGTGCATATGCCCCTTCTTTTCACTAGGTCTGTATCTTTGGGGTAAATACTTAGAAGTGCAATTGCTGGACCATAGGGTAGCTCTATTTTTAATGTCTTGAGGAACCCCCATACTGTTTTCCAGAGTGGCTGTACCAGCTTGCATTCCGACCAACAGTGTAAGAGGGTTCCCCTTTCTCCACATCCTCTTCAATACTTGTTGTTTTTCTGTCTTGTTAATTTTTGCCATTCTAACTGGTGTAAGGTGGTATCTAATTGTAGTTTTGATTTGTATTTCCCTGATGGCTAGTGATGTTGAACACTTTTTCATGTAGACACAATCTTTAATGATAATATTCCTAACATCCTACAAACATTCTGTTTTTACTGTTTACAACAGAACACAGTAATGTCTTCAAACTGAATGAGTGTTGGCACTGATGCTTAAAAACTGCTGCTTTTTGTATGCCTAACGATTTCCATCTTTGTTTTAATTATATTAAAATATATTTAATTATATTAAATTTCTTCATAATAATATATGCTACCATAATTCCCACTTATTTTGATAAGAATAGACAGAATATAATTAAATACTTAATTACACAAATGCAGTGATATTGTGACTAAGAAAATGATGCTGCCTAGGCTGCTAGCTGGCAGCTAGTGCTACCATGTAAAAGCAGGAATTGTTCTGAATCTAAAGGATAATTAAGGATGGGTGTGTGTGTGTGTGTGTGTGTATCTCCAAAGTTTCATAACATAATAGCCAAAATGTCCAGATTTCAACTGAAAATCACTAGTCGTACTAAGAACCAGGAAGATCCCAAACTGAATGAAAAAACATAACAGATGCCAAAACAGAGATGACTGAGATAGCGGAATTATTTGACAAAGATTTTAAATCAGCCATGATAAAAGTGCCTTAATGAGGAATTATAAAATGCTTCAAACAAAAACTAAAAGCCTCACCAAAGAAATAAAAGGCCTCAATGATCGAACATTTGTGTCATCAGAGCCCAGAAGGAGAGAAGAGGGGTGAGCTGACAAAACTATTGCAGAAAACTCCCCAAATTTGTTAAGAAACATAAACCTACAGATTTAAGAAACTGAGCAAAGCTCAATTAGAATACACATAATAAAACCATGCTAAACACATGATAATTAAACTTCTGAAAACTAAAGGCAAAGATATCCATCTCAAAAGCAGTCAAGAAAAAACCTGACAGGTTAACTATCAAAGTTAAAACAGGATGAGTAACAGCAGATTTCTCATCAGAAATCTTTTGAAGGCTAGAAGGAAAAAACACAAAATTTATTAAGTGCTAAAATAGGAACTACAGACTCAGAATTATTTATTTATTTATTTATTTTACCCAGAATCTTATACTCAATGAAAACATCCTTCAAAAAATGAAGGGGAAATCAAGACATTCTCAGATAAATGGAAACTAAGGATTTGTTAGAAGATCTAAAAGAAAATAATACAAGAAAAAAACCTTAGATCTTCAAGAAGGAAGAAAGAACCCAATCAATAAGCAAAAATATAGATGAATAAAAAGGCTTTCCTTTTCCCCTTAAGGTTTCCAAATTATGCTTGACAGCTAAAGCAAAAATAGTAACACTGACAAATATGGTTCTAAATGTATGTAGAAGGAATATTTAAGACCCTTACATTATTAAATGGGGGAGGGTAAAGAGATGTATAGGGAGGTAAAGTTTCCATAAGTCACTCTAACTGGTAAAATGACAACACTAGGACACTGCAAGAACTTAGGTACATATAATGTAACAGAACAACCACTAAAAAAACTATACCAAGAGATACACTAAAAAAATCCTATAGATAAAGCAAAATACAACTTTAAAACTGTTCAAGTAAAAACAGAGAGAGAAAAAGCAGAGACAGCAGAAAACCAAAAAAGGAAATGGTGTATTTTAAGTTTTAAAATATCAGTAACTACAATGAATGTCAATTACGTAAATATACCAATTAAAAGAGACTGGCTCAGTAGATTAAAAACTATGACCCAATTATATTCTGTCTACAAGAAACTCACCTCAAATATAATGATATAGGTAAGTTAAAAGTAAAAAGGTAGAAAAATATATATAATATAAACAATCAAAGGAAAGTAGTGTGGCTATATTATTATCAAATAAAGTAGATTTCAGAGCAAAGATTACTGGAGACAGAGAGGGATATTATATAATGATAACAGTCAATCCACCAGGAAGATGTAACAATTCTAATTGTATCTACATCAGATGATTAGAGCAGCAAAAATGGATAGAACTGAAAGAAAAAGTAGATAAATCCACAATTATAGTTGGAGATGTTAACTTTCCTCCTCAACAACTGATACAACAAAAAAAGAAGAGCAAAGAGATAGAAAATAAGTAGGGATATAGAACTCAACATCATTGACTAATAGGATCTAATAAACACTACCCGACAATACACATTCAAGTGTCCACTGAACATATATGTAGATAGGCTATAAAAATCAGTAACAGAAAAACCTCTTGGAAACTAAATGACACACTACTAAACAATTCATGGATCAAAGAGGAAGTCTCAAGGAAAATTTAAAAATACACTGAACTGTTACAGAAATGAAAATACAACATACCAAAATTTGTGAGACACAGCTACAGCAGTGCTTAGAGAGAAATGCATACCCTTATATGTATATTATACATACAAATGCATACATTAGAAAGACACAAAAATCTCAAGTCAATAATCTAAGTTCCTACCTCAAGAACTTAGAAAAAGAAAAAATAAATCTAAAGCAGAGAAGGAAAAATGAAGAACAGAAATCAATGAAATTGAAAAGGAAAATAAAGAAAAATCAATGAAACAAAGAGCCGGTTCCTTGAAAAGATTAATAGTATTGACAAAACTCTAGTACAACTGACAAGAAAAGAAAGAAGATACAAATTACCAATATTAGGAATGAAACAGGGGCTATCACTACCAACCCCGAAGACATCAAAAGCATAATAAGGGAATATGATAACTTTACACTCATAAATTTTGACAGATGAAATGGTACAAATTCCTAAAAAAGAAACACAGACTATTACAACTCACCCAAAATAAAATAGTAATTTGAATAGTCTATAACTATTAAGAAAACTGAATTTGTAATTTAACACCTCCCCCCAAATAAGTCTCTAGGCCTGGACGGTTTCACTGGAGAATCCTACCAACCTTTTAACGATGAAATCTTCCACAAATTAGAAGAGAGAAAACTTCCCAATTCATTTTAGGAAATTACCTTTATACCTCTACCAAAACGAAAAAACAGTCCCCCCTCAAAAGTACAGACAAATATCCCTCATAAATACAGACATAAAAATCCTTAATAAGATATTAGCAAATAAAATTCTGCAATATAGAAAAGGAGTGAAACACCAGGGGAGTTTATTCCAGAGACACAAGGCTGATCCAATATTCAAAAGTCAATAATGTAATTCACCATATTAATGGACAATAGCTTAGAAGAAAAACCACATGGTTATATCACAAGATCTAGAGAAATAAAAATAGAGAGGAAACTTCTTCAACTTGATAAAGCCTCAACAAAAACACTATAGCATTAGCTGATAAACTTGTTTATTATAATGGTGCAAAATTGAATGCTTTCTTCCTAAGACTGGAAAACAGGGCAAGAATACCTGCTCTCGGGCGCCTGGGTGGCTCAGTGGGTTAAAGCCGCTGCCTTCGGCTCAGGTCATGATCCCAGGGTCCTGGGATTGAGGCCCACATCGGGCTCTCTGCTCAGCAGGGAGCCTGCTTCCTCCTCTCTCCTCTCTCTCTGCCTACTTGTAATCTCTCTCTGTGTGTCAAATGAATAAATAAAATCTTAAAAAAAAAAAAAAAAAGAATACCTGCTCTCAACATTCTTTCTCAAAATAGTATTAGAAGCTGAAGCCAGAGCAGTGAGGTGAAGAAAACGAAAGGAAGTAAAAGGCATAGAGATTAGAAAGGAAGAAATAAAACTGTCCTTATTTGTAGATGACATGATTGTCTATGTAGATAATCACAGGAAACATACAAAAAAAAAACTCCACCCCTTTTAGAATGAATGAGTTCAACATGGTCACAGGATATAAGATAAACATATAAAAATCAACTATACTTCTATGAGCAATGAATACATGGACACCAAAATTTAATAGTACAATCTCATCCTTTACAATCACTCAAAAAATACATATATCAAAGACTTGTACACTGAAAAATACAAAATACTGATGAAAGAAATAAAAGAAGATTTAAATAAATGTAGAGAGATATTCAATGACTAGAAGACTGAACAGAGTAAAGATATCATTTCTCCACAAACTGATATATAGGTTTAGCATAATTCCTATAACACCGTAGCAAGACTTTTTGTAGATATAGACCATGCTATTCTAAAATTTATATAGAAAGATAAAAGAACTAGAATAGCTAAAACAATTTTGAAAAGAAAAATAAAGTAGGAGAAATCAGTCTACCCAATTTCAAGATTATCAGCTATAGTAATCAAAACTGTGTGGAGTATCATCAGCATCATGGCAGTGACTGCCTTTTTCTCTTTCTTTTGACTTATAAGTAAGTGGACATCCATAACTGAAGAAAAGCACCTCTGCAAGGAAAGCAGCATACCTGAGAGAGCTATCCATCAGCGTATCTGAGATTAGGATTATTACACCATGGAGAAGGCAGTGGAGTAAGGGAAATGGCAGTAGCAGAGAAGGCAAAAGTTGGTCCAACAGTGAGCTACAATGTTTTTGGCAGAGGAGGTAGAAGGTAAAGACAATGAGTAGGGCTCTGCCTGGCTACTCACGCTGCAGCTAGAGGAACCAGGTGCTCTCTCTGATAAAAGACAGCAGTGGCTGTGTGTGTGGAGGGGGGAAATAGAAAGAAAAGTAGGCAGACGAAGAGAACTGAAGGAAAGTTTCTTCTGCCTGCCCCAGAAGGCAAGAGGACCACCTACAGAACACTGTGACACCATTCCCCCACCCACCTCTCACTTGAGGATACTCTTACCAGGTCATGGGCACACCCAAAGACTCAACTGCTAAATATACACATCTCCCCCTATGCCTGTTTTTGTTTGTTTGTTTTAATGTGCATGATCCCAACCTTGGCTGCAAGTCAACTTCACTAAGAGACAAAAACTTCTGTTAGGGTCCTAATTACCAACCTGTCGAACTGTTAGAATCAAAGTAAATAAACTAAACAAAACCTTACCTAAATAAGAATTAAGAAAGGTGTTTGCTACTTCAAATGTGGCAGCAGAGGCACTTTTCATCAAACACCATGAAAAATCATGGTAATATATCACAGAAATTGTCAATTTTGCAGCAGCTGAACCCAAAGATATAGAACAGTGAAATCTAACTGATAATTTAAAATAGCTGTAATGAAGAAATTCAATGAGCTATAGGAAAACTCAGAAAAATAATTCAATGATCTCAGGAATAAAATTAATGAACAAAAGGAGTACTTTACCAAGGAGACTGAAATTCTAAAAAAAAGAACCAAACAAATTCTGGATCTGAAGAGCTCAATAAATGAAGAATTCACTGGAAATAGATCATATGGGAAAAGAGAATTAGTAAGCTTGACAACAGAAATATAGAAATAATTCAGGTGGAAGAAAGAAAATGAAAATTTTTTAAAAATGAAAAAACTGTATGACAACTATCTGAATCCATTAGAAAAGCTACCATTAGAATAATGGGAATCCCAGAAGGAGAAAGGAGGGAGAAGGGAGCAGAGAATACATTTAAAAAATAATAGCTGCTAATAATCAAAAAGCAACATAATATTCCTCATTTAAAGAATAAAGGAGAAAAACCTCAACATCAACGGATACAACAAAAGCAGTTGCTAAAACTCAGTGACAGTTTGTGATTAAAAATCTCTTTTCAGGGCACCTGGGTGGCTCAGTGGGTTAAAGCCTCTGCTTTCGGCTCAGGTCATGATCTCGGCATCCTGGGATCGAGGCCCGCATCGGGCTCTCTGCTCAGCGGGGAGCCTGCTTCCTCCTCTCCCTGTCTCTCTGCCTGCCTCTCTGCCTACTTGTAATTTCTCTCTCTGTGTCAAATAAATAAATAAAATCTTTAAAAAAAAAAAATCTCTTTTCAAAGAGAAGAATAGACAGGAACATCATTATTCTGATAAGGGTACCAAAAAAATCTCCAGTAAACTTTACACTTACTGGTAAACTACTAAAGACTTTCCCCTTGAGATTGTAAATGAAACAAGGATGCCTAATAATTCTATTTTTAAAGCAGCATTTTACTGGAAGTCATACTTGGTGCAATAAATAAGAAAAATAAAATATCTGAAGATTTGAGAGGACATAAAATGGTCTTTGCTGGCAACGTGATTGTGTATATAGAAAATGTAAAATCTATACATTATCTATCAGAATTGATACATGAATTTATCAAGGTTACTGAATAGTCAATATCCAAAACCAATTTTATTTCTATATTCCAGCAACTAATCAATAAAATAAAATTTTGAAAAGATGAAAAAAATAAAAAGCAAAAAATAATATTTGAGAAGCTCCCAAACCCAGAAAAGGAACTGGAAATACAATTCCTTGAAGTTAATACAACACTTAATCATCTCAACACAAAAAGACCTTCTCCAAGACTATTACATTAAAACTGTCAAAAGTCAATGATAAAGAATTTTAAAGATAGCCAGGGAGAAAAAGACAGTAACTACAAAGTCATCATCACTTGGTTATCAGCAGATTTCCCAGCAGAAACTATGGGCCAGGAGACCATGGAATGACATATTCAAAATAAATGAAAGATAAAAATTGCCAGCTAGGAACACTACTCTATCTGGCAAAGTTATCCTTCAGATATGAAGGAGAAATAAAGGCTCTCTCAGATATAAAAGCTGACATTGTTCACCACTAGACCTGCCTTACAAGAAATTTTGAAAACAACTCTTGAAGCTGAAACAAAAGTACACAAAACTGATTAAGGTGACAGTCAAAATAATACTGTAACTCTTTTTTAGAACAGTATATTAAGTTCTTAACTATAGCACAAAATTAAAAGAACATTAAAAATAACTGTAGCTTCTATAGCTTGGTAACAAAATCACAGCACAAGAAGAGTTAATATGTGATATTAAAAATATCAAGGGGAAAGAGTAAAAGGATGAAACCTTTAAAGGTAAATGAAGATAAATTGCTATCCCCAGAGAAAGGACTATTTTATCTGTGAGATGTTATATGTATACCTCAAAGCAAAATTTTAGAGCAGAAACAGGAATCAAACAAAAAGGAGTGGATTGAGCAAATCACCATGGAAAACTAATTTACAGAGGTAAACACAGAGGGAAAAGAAACAATGGAGAAACAAAATAACTAGAAGGCAAAGATAAAATGGCAGAGGAAATCCTTATACATTAAGGGAGAAATAGACAACAGTACAATAACTGTAGGGGACTTCAATACCCTGTTATCAGCAATGAATAGATTGGTTTAACTGGAATTAAACCACACTTTAGAACAAATGGACTTTACAGACATAAACAAGGTTGGAACATGCAACCAACAGCAAAATACACATTCTTCTCAAGTACACATAGACTACGCTCCAGGACAAACATGATAGGCAACAAAACAAATCATAGCAAAAAAATTTTTTCCAAATTATATAAAATTTAAGAAGACTGAAATCATGGCCAATTTTCTTCTCTGACCTCAATGATATGAAACTAGAAATCAATAAGAGGTTAGTGAGAAGATCTACAAGTATGTAGTTGTGGAAATAATGGAAAGGATCAATAAAACTAAAACCTGGTTTCTCTCTTTCTTTCTTTCTTTCTTTCTTTCTTTTCTTTCTTTCTTTCTTTCTTTCTTTCTTTCTTTCTTTCTTTCTTTCTTTCTTTCTTTTTTAAAGATTTTATTTATTTATTTGACAGAGAGAGAGATTGCAAGTAGGCAGAGAGGGGAAGCAGGCTCCCACTGAGCAGAGAGCCTGATGAGGGAGGCTCGATTCCAGGACCCTGAGATCAGGACCTGAGTCGAAAGCAGAGGCCCGGGCGCCTGGGTGGCTCAGTGGGTTAAAGCCTCTGCTTTCGGCTCAGGTCATGATCTCAGGGTCCTGGGATCGAGGCCCGCATCGGGCTCTCTGCTCGGCAGGGAGCCTGCTTCCCCCTCTCTCTCTGCCTGCCTCTCTGCCTCCTTGTGATCTCTCTCCCTCTGTGAAATAAATAAAATCTTTAAAAAAAAAAAAAAAAAGAAAGCAGAGGCCCAATTCACCGAGCCACCTAGGTGCCCCTAAAACCTGGTTTTTCAAAAAATAAACAAAATTGATAAGGCTTTAGCTATACTAAGAAAAAAAGAGAGGACTTGGATAAATTAGAAATGAAAGAGGAGACATTACAATTGGTACTACAAAAACCACAGAATCATAGACTACTATGAACAATTTTATGCCAATAAATTACATAACCCAGAAGAAATGGACATATGTCTAAAAACCTGTAACTTGCCAAGACTGAATCAGGAAGAAATAGAAAATCTGAGTAAGTAACAAAAAAATTACCAACACAGACAACTCCAGGATAAGACAGCTTCACTGGAGAATTCTACCAAACATTCAAAGAGGAATGAACACCAATGCTCCTCAAACTTCTAATATAGCCAGGAGGAGGAAATACTTACACACTCATTCTGTGAAGCCAGCATTACTCTGATACCAAAAACATATAAGGACACCACAAGAAAACTACAGACCAATATCCTTGATGAATAATAGATGTAAAAATCCTCAACAAAATATTAGCAAACTGAATTCACAAACACATTAAAAGGATTATATACCATGACTAAGTGGGATTTATCCCTGCAATGTAATAAGGATGGCTCAATATACGCAAATCGTTAATGTAATATACACATCAATAAATGAAAGATAAAAATCACATGATCATCTCAATAGATGCAGAAAAAGCAAAATACAACATACTTTCATGAGAACTCTAAAAAAAAAAGATTTTATTTATTTATTTGTCAGAGAGAGGCGGGGAGCGCATAAAGCAGGGGGTGAAGCAGGCAGAGAGAGAGACAGACTTCCTGCGGAGCAAGGAGCCGGATATGGGACTCAATCCCAGGACCCTGGGATCGTGACCCAAGGTGAAGGCAGATGTTTAACGGACTGAGCCACCCAGGAGTCCCTCGTTTTTTAAAGATTTTATTTATTTATTTGACACGGAGAGAGAGATTACAAGTAGGCAGAGAGGCAGGCAGAGAGACAGGGAGAGGAGGAAGCAGGCTCCCCGCTGAGCAGAGAGCCCGATGCGGGCCTCGATCCCAGGACGCTGAGATCATGACCTGAGCCGAAAGCAGAGGCTTTAACCCACTGAGCCACCCAGGCGCCCCGAAAACTCTTTTAACAGACTGGGTATGGAAGGTTACATACTTCAACGTATAAGGGCCATATACAGCTATCAATGGAGAAAAACTGGAAGTGTTTCCTCTAAAATCAGGAACAAGGCAAAGATGCCCACTCAGACCACTTCTATTCAATATACTACTCCAAGTGTTAGCCAGAGCAATTAGGCAAGACAAAAAAATAAAAGGCATCCAAATCAGAAAGAAAGATGTCATTATTTGCTGATGATATATAGAAAATCCCAAAGAATCAGTCAATAAACTGTTGGAATTCGACAATTTCAGTAAAGTAGCAAGATATACAATCAATTTACAAAAATCAGTTGTACTCTTTTACACTAATGATAAAGAATCTGAAAAATAAGGAAAACCAACCCATTTATAATAGCATCAAAACGATAAACTGTTGATAAATAAATTTAACCAAGGAAATGACAATAGACAATTATCTCATGCTATAATTACGTAATATGATAAATAACGCTACATCAGCAATCATATTACAACATATAAATGTATTGAATTAACAGTGTATACCTTAAACTTACAAAATGTCATACATCAAATTTATCCCATAAAAAAATCAAAGTTTTTAAAAAAAGACTGGTGAGGGACAGATATATAGATCAACAGAACAGAGAGCTCAGAAATAGACTCACAGAAATGTGCCCAACTAATTTTTGACAAAGGCACACAAGCAATTTAATATAGGAAAGATAGCCCTTTGAGCAAAAGGCGCTGGGGCAATTAGACATTTATAGGCAAAAATATGAACCTCAATCTGTCACACACCTTATATAAAAATTTACTCAAAATGGATCATGAATTTAAATATAAGACATAAAACTGTCAGGGAAAAAAACACACAGAAAACCTACAGGATCTAAGACTGAGCAAAGAGTTCTAGGACTTAAAACCTAAGGCATGATCCATAAAAGGAAAAACTGATAAACTTCATAAAAATTAAAAAACTTTTGATTTGTATAAGACTGTATTAAGAGGATGAAAAGACAAGCTGCAGACTGGGAGAAAATATCTGCAAATATTATCCAGTCACTTGTACTCAAAATAGACAAAGAACTCTTGAAATTCAACAATTATAAAACAAATAACCCAATTAAAAAATGGTTGATGGGTCTGAACAATGGTTGATGGGTTACCAAAGAACATACACAGACGGCAAATAAGTATCTGAAAAGATGCTCAACATCAAACTGTCATTAGAAAATTACAAAGTAGAACAATGAAACAGCACTATGCACCTCATAGAGAGGCTAACCCACCCCAAAATTGACTACCAAATGTTGAGAAGGATGTGGAACAAGAATTCTCATTCACTGCTGGCAGGAATGCGATATGGTACTGCCAGTTTGGGAGACAGTTTGGCAGTTTCTTACAAAGCTAAATATAGTCTTACCATAATTGTATTCCTACATCAAGTTGAAAAGTTATGACCACACAAAACCCAGCACGTTTATAGCAGATTTATTCATAACTATGAAAAACTGGAAGCTACTAAGATTCCCTTCAGGAGGTAAATGGATGAACAAAAGTGGTACATTCATACAATGGAATATTATTTAGCAATAAAAAGAAATGTGTTATCAAACCATGAAAAGACATCTAAAGAACCTTAAGGCCTATTGCTAAGTGAAAGGAATCAGTCTGAAAAGGGTACACATACAAGAAAGAGTGCAGAGGATCATAGGGGATGAGAGGGAAAACAGAATGGAAAGAAATCAGAGAGGGAGGCAAACCATGAGACACTCAACTATAGGAAACAAACTGAGGGTTGCTGGAAGGGAGGTACGTGGGAGGAGGGGTAACTGGGTGAAGGATATAAAGGACAGCACGTGATGTGATGAGCACTGGGTGTTATATGCAACCGAGGAATTACTGAACTCTACATCTGAAACTAATGATACACTATATGTTGGCTAATTGAATTTAAATTTTAAAAAAGGCTATATACTGTATGGTTCCAACTACATAACATTTTGGAAAAGGCCCATCAATAGAGATAGTAAAAAGATGTGGCTGCTCAAGGGGCAGTAAAGAGGAAAGAGAGGGATGAATAGGTGTAGCACAGGAAATGTTTAGGATAATGAAACTATCCCATATGAAACTTTTATGGTAGATAGGTGGTATTACACATTTGTCAAAAGCCTCATAACTCTAAAAGACAAAAAAAATGAATTTTAATGTATGCTACAGACCATTGTCAATAATAATTTATCAATATTGGTTCATTAATTTTAACAAGTATACCACACTAATGCAAGATGTTAATAATAGGGGAAACTATGAGAGTGAGGTGGGATGGGGTGGGGTGGGTATAAGGAACTCTAGGTACTATCTGCTTAATTATTCTGCAGATCTAAAACTATACTAAAAACTCAAGTCCATTAATCACTAAAAATAAGAAAAAAGACAAGCTGAAGACTGGGAGAAAATACTTGTAAATATTATCCAACAAAGTTCTAGTATCTAAAATATATTTTAAAAACTCTAACAATTCAATAAAGAACCAGACAATACAATTCAAAAATGGGCAAAAGATATAAAAAGACATTTTACTGAAGAGGATATACAGAAGGCAAATAAGCATATGAAAAGATGTTCAACAGAATTAAAACCAGTTAGATATCACTACATACCTATCAGAATGGCTAAAATTTTAAAAAGTGACATCATCAAAGGCTGGCAAGGATACAGAGAAACAAGACCACTTATATATTGCTGATAAGAATGTAAAATGGTACAACCACTGTGAAAATAGTTTGGCAGTTTTTATTAAAAAACTAAACATGCACCCCACACTAACCAGCACTGCACTCTTGGGGATTTATGGCAGAGATATGATAATTTATGTTCATCAAAAACCTGTATATGAATGTTTATAGCAGCTGTCTTCATAATAGTCTGAATTTAGAAACAACACAAATGTCATTCAGTGGGTGAATGGTTAAACTAAAGCACATCCATCTATACCAAGGAATACTACTTAGCAATAAAAAGGGACAAATTTAATTCATGCAACAACCTGGATGAATCTCCAGAGAATTATGATAAATGAGAAAAAGCAGATCTCGAAAGGTTAGCATTATTGAAATGACAAAATTATTAAATGGAGAAGACATTAATGATTGCCAGGGGTAGGGAGAAAGTGGGGACAGGAAGGAAGACTGTGTCATATAAAAATGTAACATGAGGGATCCTTATGGTGATGGAAACCTTCTGTACTAGACTGTACCAATGTCAGTATCCTGGCTGCGATATTGTACTATACGTGTGTAATATGTTACCATTAGAGAACCTGTGTGAAGAGTATAGGGGATCTTCATTATTTCTAACAACTACATGTGAATCTAAAATTATCTCAAAATAAAAAGTTTAAGCAAAAATAATAAAACTTGGCTGTTCCTCAAAACCCTGAGTTAACCACTCCCTCTTCTGAACCACCTCAGCACTTTACACAATACTGATAATACAGTATTACTATACTTTTTATGTCCTATTTTGTTGTTCTCCCTTATTAAATTGGGAGCTCCAAGAGAATGTCTTAAAGACAAGATATATTGTGTTCATCTATACATTCCTAGCATCAAACACAGACTAACACTCTCTAGGTGTTTTGTAAATGTTTGTTGAATAAAACAGATGTGACAGAAGTTAAGAAGGCAATTCAATTACTAAATTGTATTTATATTCAATTTACTATTTGTAAAATTCTTTTCTTTTTTAAAGATTTTACTTATTTGAGAAAGAGAGAGCAAGCATGAGCAGGGGGAGCAGCAGAGGGAGAGGGAGAAACAGGGTCCCTGCAAAGCAGGGAGCCCAGTGCAGGGCTTGATCTCAGGACCCTGGGATCATGACCTGAGCTGAAGGCAGATGCTTACCCGACAGAGCCATCCGTGCACCCCTGTGAAATTCTTATATATTGGCTCATCAATAATAAGATGGTATCTCCAGTGATTATTAAAGATTGCTTGCTGCTTTTCCCAACTCCTTTAGTAATTCCACCAAATAACAATAATTCTGGAGTGGATAAAATTATGTGTTTCATGGAATATTACTCAGCCATCAAAAAGAATGAAATTCTGCCATCTGCAAGGACATGGATGGAACCAGAGGATATTATGCTAAGCAAAATAAGTCAGTCAGAGAAAGACAAATACCGTTATGGTTTTACTCAGATGTGGAATTTAAGAAACAAAACAGATGAACATAGGGGAATAGAAGGAAAAATAAAATCAGATGAAAGCAGAAAGGGAGGCAAACTCTTACAAGAGACTCAACTATAGGAAACAAACTGAGAGGGCGCCTGGGTGGCTCAGTGGGTTAAAGCCTCTGCTTTCGGCTCAGGTCATGATCTCAGCGTCCTGGGATCGAGGCCCACATCGGGCTCTCTGCTCAGCAGGGAGCCTGCTTCCTCCTCTCCCTGTCTCTCTGCCTGCCTCTCTGCCTACTTGTAATCTCTCTCTCTGTGTCAAATAAATAAATAAAATCTTTAAAGAAAAAAAAAGGAAACAAACTGAGAGTTGCTAGAGGGGAGGTGGGTGGGGGGATGAGATAACTGGGTGACAGGTATTAAGGAGGCCTCTTGGAGTAATAAGCACTGGGTGTTGTATGCAACTGATGAATCACTAAATTCTACCTCTTAAACTAATACATTAAATATTAAATTGAATTAAAAATTATCTTAATTATGTATTTCTGCCTTTTCTCCTATAAAGAGACACAGTTTAACTAAATGGAACACTATCTACCATAATCACTTTATAAAGAAAAGAAGGATTCTATAAACTTTTGACAGTATCTCAGGCGCTTATTTTCTGAAGCTGTAATAAAGCCTCAGGTAGTACATTCATAGGGGTAGGAACTTTTTTCTTTTTTTTTTAAGTTTATTTATTTATTTATTTGACAGAGAGAGAGATTACAAGTAGGCAGAGAAGCAGGCAGAGAGAGGAGGAAGCAGGCTCCCTGCTGAGCAGGGAGCCCGATGTGGGGCTGGATCCCAGGACCCTGAGATCATGACCTGAGCCGAAGGCAGAGGCTTTAACCCACTGAGCCACCCAGGCGCCCCGGAACTTTTTTCTTAATTGACCTGAAAAAAATTTAAGTCATAAACACAAGCTAAAATTATAGTCAATTAAAAATGGAAATAAAAAGTCTCACACCCATCTCCTGGGCAGAACAGGGAAACGAGGTTCCTGTCCCAAACAAAAGCCCTCTGCCCCGCAGGCCACGAGGTCTGCATAAAACCCTCGGAGATCAAACCCGTGGAGTTCAGCCCCAGCTTTGTGGTGCGTATGATACCCAAAGTGGAGTGGGCGGTGCTTCTGGAGGCGGTAGATACCTTGAATCTGGTCGAGGTGCCCAAGGGGCTGACTGAAGGGTATGAGCATGATTAGAAATTCCTGAAGCAGATGCACCACGTGCTGCTGGAGGTGGATGTGCTGGAGGTCTGTTCCCCATCAGTTGGGGAATCCCTAACATGCTGCTGAGTGATGAGGCAACCGAGTGCCAGGCACTAGCTTTTCAGTCTATAACCATGACTGTTTTTGTTTATGTATATCCTGTTTGCTAGGTCTGTCGTGTATCCCCAAACCTTGACCCAGTGACACATGAAACACAGTATTCTTGAGCTCAATATAATTTTTTCTCATTAAAGTTTCAAAACCAAAATAAATAAAATAAAATAAAAATGAAAATAAGATTGGGTAAGATTTCAGCAGTCATAATAAATATGTACAGTAATTAGAGCTGAACAAAAAATATAGATCACAAAAATGTAGTCTAGAAATGTAAAAAATAATAATATATATTCCACATTATGATTAACAGATCTAAAAAGAAGTGAGGATATATATAATAGGAGGCAGGCATAGAGAGGGAATGCCAAAATCTTTTCCACCATTTTTCACATAACTTGCCAACATTCTATACTAGTTTAACATACCAGATCTAAAAATGCCATCTGAAACAATTCTTAGTCTCAGAGTGAAACAGTCCAAGACTGTAATGCCTTTTTATAGCAACTTTAGTTTGATACCTTTTCTTTCAAATTAGATGTTAGGAGTATAACTGTATTATTTCAAACTTTAGCAATACTTCTGAAACATTTATTCAAGTATTTAATTTAGGAACTATCTCATCAGTTGGAGTCACCAATACATTTTGAGATTTAATTAAAGATAAAAAGTTTAAGTAGTCTCTAATGACTTGAAGCAGAATAAAAGCTGATGGGGAAAACATAAAATCTTCTTGTCAGGAAAGAAACTTTGGTACTTTTTTCTTGAGTGATTTTGTTGTTGAAACTTCCATTAGAGTAGTACTTTTAGTCTGTCTCTGCCCTGCATTCTTACTTCTCCTTAGGGAACTTTACACCTATTTCCTTAGAACCCTTTTATGAAGTGGGGACAGTTACCATCAGATAACATGTTCAAGGTGCTATAATTTAAAGCCCATGCTCTCATTCAGTATGTTCTATGCTTCCCTACCATTCATTGCTTGGCTGTCTAAGATCTTAAAAATAATACAGTAGGAGGAAGCAGTACTAAAACTCCGTAGTTTACATATTCGCTCAACACCACATCCATCTGAAATCTCTATTCTTTATATTATACTATTTACTTAAGTGTGGTCAGTAGAAGCATCATGAGACACACGTTAAAAAGGCAAACTTTAGGGTCATCATCCTAATCCCACTGAGTTAGACTGAAAGTGGCCCCAAGAATTTAAAGTATTTTTAAGTAATAATCCATGGTAATTCATATACATACCAAAGCTCGAGAATCACAGCATTACATTTTGCTGCCTTGTTGGAAATACAACTTTTTAGAGTGTAAAAAGGAATGGATTCAGAGACTAAGAATTCTGGCTTTGTTACTTACTGCAATGTGAACTGGGGCAGGCAATTTAACCTTCCTGACTTATTTATAAATAAATAAATAAATCTGTTTACTTTCTTACAAGGTTGATATCAGATTCGAAACGAAATCATGAGCTCCAAGAAGCTACATACTGGCCAATAGCTCTATTAGAATAACAATACAAGAGGCTAAAAAAGAGCTTTAGAAATATGGTCAAGGCTAACACTCTTTTAATTTTTTTAAATGAAAATGACGGTTTTCCTGTTTATAAAAAATTGCATATTCACCATAAAAATTTCATAAAAAGGCAAATAAAGTGAGAGCACCAGAAAATCATATTATTTATAAATGCTGATATATTTTTATTCATGCTTTTAAAATTTTTAATATTCTTACTTTCTTCATTTTCTTATATAAGGGTAATGGTCTGAAGAATGTTAAATAATAGGAATGATGGCAGATACCCTATGTTAGTCCAGATTTCAATGAGAATGTCTCTAATAGTTTATCTTTACTCATGATAGGTGTGTGTGTATATAAAAATACAGTACTTGCTGTATTTAAGATGTAACCTTACATATATATGTATTTTTTTTTAATTAGTCAGTGTCTGGCATTTACTGAGATGATCACATGGCTTTTCTCCTCCCGTACAGTGATATGGTAAAATACCCCTAAAATATCTTTGTCACAGAATATTATCCTTTTAACATTCTTCTGGGTTCTAGCTCCTAATGTTTTATTAGGAATTTTTCTGGTATATTCATAGGTAAGACTGGGTTATAGTTTTATTGAGGAATATCTTTCTCTGAATTATGCTATATTTTTTTAAGATTTTGTTTATTTATTTGACACAGATAGAGAGTGTGCACAAGTAGGGGGAGCAGCAGGCAGAGGGAGAGGGAGAAGCGGGCTCCCTGCTAAGCAGAGAGCCCATGCAGGGATGTGGGGCTGGATCCCAGGACCCTGGGATCATGATCTAAGCCGAAGGCAGAAGCTTAACGACTGAGCCATCCACGCACCCCTATGCTGGTTTTTAAAAGAGAAAAAAGATGCTTTCTTTCTTTAAGTTTTGAAACAGTTAAATGGCACAAACTGTTCCTTGAAGGTTTGAAAGGTTTCACTTGTAAAAAGTGGCCTGACACTTCAATGAGAACCAAAGGAATACAGAAAATTGTCCTCAATCTGTAATTTAGATTTTCTGTTTCCCTGCATTTATTTTGCTAATTTACAATTTCATAAAAATAAACTGACCTTTTTATCCAGATACCTACTCATAATTATTTTTAATTCTTCCAGGTCTGCAGTTAAAACCCCTTTCCTAATATTCTGCAGGAGAGTTTTTTCACACTTTATTACAGATCATTGAAAGAATACCAATAACCAATTACCATCCGTTATCGTATACTTAAACAATTTAATTCTCATAATAAATTTATGAGGTAGGAATTATTATCTCAATTTTACTAATCTCTAACTCAAAGAAGTTGAGTCGCTTTCTCAGGGTGACATAATTAGTAAGTGGCTAAGTTAACCTAGTTTTACTGTATCTAGCTCCAAAGCCCATGTTCTCAGACAAAATAGTGCCTTTCACTAAGATGGTTCTTTTGAAATCCTAACTGGCAGAGGACTTCATTAAACCGAGCAGAGATGGATATATCTCTCAAGGAGGTTAAACATTCTCCACTTTCTGCAACAGGTAGTTTGAAAGATTTTAAAAAACTGATTTCAAGTATCAGTTGAAATAATTTTTTTTTCAATTCTTGAGGAAGGAAATAGTCATACACATCTTCCTCAATTTATGATGGGGTTATATCTCAATAAACCAATGGTAAAAAAACATCATGAGTCGAAAATGAATTAAATATACCCTAATCTACTGTGCTCAGAACACTTATACTAGCCTACAGTTAGGCAAAATCATCTAACACAAAGCCTGTTTTATAATACAGTGCTACATATGTCATGTAAGTGAACACTACACTGAAAGTGACAAATAGAATGATTCTAAGTGTGTTGGTCAATTACCCTTGTGATTGCATGGCTGACTGGGAGCTGTGGCTGCTGCTACTGTCCAGCATCATGAGTGTATCTTACTGCATATTGCTAGCCTGGGAAAAGATCAAAATTCAGAACTGAAGTACAGTTTCTACTGAATGAGTATTGCTTCCACATCATCAAAAAGTTGAAAAATCATTAAGTTGAACCTTGGTAAGTCATGGACTGTTTGTGTATTCATAACTGAGAAGGAAGAAGAAGATTATACAACAGATCCTAGACTTTCAGTTTATCTTTACTCACTCTTTTCTACACCAGCTATTAATTGGGTAGGCTTTAGTATTCCACTTTGTTTGCTGGATATTCATTTCCTTTAAGGAAAGCAGGGATAAAGTGCAAGCAGTACAATTCTGCCTTAAAAGAAATTATGCCTGAGGTTATTATTCAGAAGCAACTAAAAAGTATTTACAGGCAGCCCTGAGAATCCCACATGATCAGAAACAAAGAAATGCAACACATCCATGTGATATTTAAATAGTAGGTAGATGCTTTATTTTTCATGTTATTAAGTAGCAGCACTACTTTTTTAATATGTGAAGAAAATACTGCTTTTAATGTAAGAAAAATTCCTTTAAAAATTTCCATGAAAACTGTATCTTATACCTTATTCTAAGTACCAATTAAACTAAGTATTAGCTCACAAGTCTTTCTTTTCATATTTTGCTCACTACATTCTAAGAAGCATGCTGGCAACATTCCTTGTTTATTAACCATATATATTAAGGAGATAGTAAGTGAGCTTTAACAAATACCTAATTACCTCAGGTATTGCTTAAGAAGTGAATTTTAAGACCCTACAAACAATACAACTCTAAGTAAATTATTCATGTCAAACCATTTTCCCATCACTCCAAACACTAATGTGTTAGTGCTTGCTTCCCTCTAATTCAAGAATGACTTTCAATTTTCTGGCAGAGAGAAATTATTTACATATTTGGGCTGACTCTACATTGCTCCTACTAAATAAAAGCCTGTGACTGTTAATGTGAAATAGCCAGTGCCTGGCAACATCTTTGGCTTTCCATGAGTGTGGTCATTTAGGATCAAAGGATCAGAAAATGAGTCTACCCTCTTAAATGAACTTTTGCATTATTCTCTTTCAATGTACCTTTGTGCTTTCTCAAACATAAATTTATTTGGCACATGTAGGAATAACACACTGCTCTATCTGATCTTTCTGCCTTTGTTTACCACGAGTTTAACATTTAATCTTTGGGAAGAGCTCAGAGCATTCTATACTTAGAAGGCAGTATGGCAGGATAAAAAATAACCACAAGACCTGGGTATGAATTCTATTTTTGCCACCTAATAGCTACTTGGTTTTGGAGCTACACTGTATTCAGATTCAAAACCTAGGTTCTTCCACTTTATAGATGTATGACTTTGGCAAGTAACTTAACCTCTCTGTTTTCAATGTCCTCACCTTTAAAATGATGATCAAGTGCTCACCTCTGACAAAGATTCTCTCCTTAACCTAACACTCTAGTGCTCTCTAGGCCTCAAACTTGGTGTCTATTCTTGTCAAGCTTACGTCACCCAGTTATAGCAAGAATCTTACTAAGTCAGTTTAGAAAGGACCCCTGCCCTCAATATCTCATCACCCAAGATATCAAATTCTTTATCCTCCACCCTTCATCTAATCATTCTGGTCTTCCTTTAGCATGAATCCTGTCAAGTCAGTTTACCCAGAATCCTCCCTCACCCCTGATGTTTCCTTTTAGTAATTTTTTTTTAAAAGATTTTATTTATTTATTTGACACAGAGAGAGAGATTACAAGTAGGCAGAGAGGCAGGCAGAGAGACAGGGGGAGGAGGAAGCAGGCTCCCTGCTGAGCAGAGAGCCCGATGTGGGCCTCGATCCCAGGACGCTGAGATCATGACCTGAGCCGAAAGCAGAGGCTTTAACCCACTGAGCCACCCAGGCGCCCTCCTTTTAGTAATTTTTCATCCACTGACCCCTACCCTTCTCCTTGGCTATAAATCCTCATTTGTTTGTTCCTATACTCAGAATTGAGCCTAGTTCTTTACTGAGATCTCTTTTCTTCTACTTCAATAGTTCCTGAATAAAATGTGCTTTTGCCACTTTAATTACTGTTCACCTCTGATGCTAATACCTCATAAGACTGCTGTGAAGATTAAATGAGTCAATACATGTTAAGTGCTTAAAGCGTGTTCGACCCACTCTATTGAGAATAGAAATATTCAATAAATATTAGCTTTTAATAATATGATTATTCTTCATCTACTATTTGTAGGTGCTTTATATTACTTTTGACAAGCCACAATATTCCATGTATCATATTATTTTCCTACTGGTAGACACTTACTAGATTATTTCAGTTTACAATATAATATTGTAAATGTAAGTTCATTTCTACCCATCTCTTTTATTACTTTGTCAGGAAAAAGTTATGGAAAGGGTGTTACTAGGTCAAAAGGTATGAATGATTTTAAGACTTTTGGTAGAATTACCAAATTGCTTACCAATTTATACTTTATGAACAGAATGAGTGTTCATCTCTACATTCTTGACAGCAATAAGCATCATCACTTCTTTGATTAAATATTTTACCTTGCATTTCTTTTGCTATCGGTGAAGTAGAACATTTTCCAATTGTTTATTAGTCATGTTTAATTACTCCACAAATTATTTGTTTATATCCTTTTCCAATTAAAAAATAAGTTAAAATTGATTTGTGTTGTAGTAGATTAGATTACAGTTTAAAAATATTCACCACCTCTCCACCCCTACCCCCAATACCCTTCTCTCATAATTCTTACTCCATTGATGTTGTGTTTAATAATTTGCTTTGGCTTCAAAATGAGCAGAATGAGCCTTTGGGCCGGGCCATATGACTTGCAGATTCAGCCAGTAGGAGGTTAGCAGATATGAAGCAAGAAGAGGCTTACAATGTTTATGCAAAAAGATTGCTTCTGCTAGTGAAGAGTTCTCCTTGGGGGTAACTACTGCCACTTTAGTTGAAGCCCCAAGTTGAAACACATAGAACAGACCCAAACCAAACCTGCAGGGAAGAGCCAAAAGCCCAGCAGGAACAGTGGCCTAAAACAGAGCTGTTCAGCTGAGTCCAGCCTAGTTCCATCAATTCTCAGCTGATCCACAGATGCATAATTGAGAATAAATTACTGCTGTTTAAAGTTACTGAGTTTTGAGTGACTTATTATGTAGTAATAGCTGATTAGTAAACTTATTGTATTATACTATAAAACTCTGAAGAAAATAGATTCATATATAATCTACTCAAGAAAAAAAGCTAGAATTCATATCTAATAATACATTTGCCTCTCATTTTTTTCCTGCTGAGAATATCTAGACAGTTTTCATTGATGTTTATACTTGCCACCAATGTTCTCATGTAATATTACATATAATAAATGGAAATAAAAGTTAAAAATCCTGTTTGCAAGCAATTGTCTTTAAATTCCTTTCCAATTAGATAAAATTGTTCCATAAGTTGAATTCATAATGTTCAACTGATTTTTAACATTACAGAGCCTCTTTCTCAGTTTCTAAGCAAAATACAGATCATTTTTAAACTTTATACTTTGTACATGAATGCTTCAAAGCAACATAATTTATACAGAAATGCTACTAAACTACATGGATCAGTTGTATAAGCAATTAAGAAAACAAAGATGACTACAGAAAAGACAACAAAAATGATTATCAGGGTATAAAGATATGCGATGGGTTTTTTTTTTTTAGTTTTTTTTTTAACACAACAAAGAAGATTGGAAAGGAAATTTTATTTATTCAAAGCTATAATTAATATTTTTAAAGCAATTTACTGTGAAGTGTAAATAGGATTGTTGGTTTATATTTATAAAACCATTTAAAATTAGTATAATGTCAAATAGATAAAAGCTTCTTGAGAAATATGTGTAAAAGTCAAATTAATCAGAAACAAATAATATCTCACATTTGATTTTAGCATCAGCAGAATTTAAACCAATAGTGACAAATAATGAATTAAAAAAAATCTAACTTCTTGTCTGCGTTAGGCTAGAGAAATTACAGCAGAATATATCAAATTTCAAAAGGGTTAAAGATTTGAGCCACTTTTAATAATATGCCAAAAGTGAAAGCATTTATCCAAATGAGTTGTTTTTAAAATTTTTGTGTGTATGTTTAAAAAAGTTAACGAAACAAAAGTTTCCCTAGAGAATTAGAAAAAGAATTAGTGTTTCTATTATAATATAACAAGGCAAAAATTTGGAAAGTCTAGCCTAACAGCCTATTATTCAGGGTAGAAACAGAGGTACATACTGACCATTCCCCAGAGAGGAAGCACTTTGGGACTATGTGTGCTCACTCAAAACAATGAGATGACTATTTGCACTGAAGGCACTGCACTACTGCTGAAGAATCTTCATTAGGGGGCACAACACCCCTTACAGAATGTTAAACAAGAAGGGATCTAGAAGGGCTCAAGGCACTGGAAAACAACCAAGCAAACAAACATAAATGAACTCAGCTTTTAAATGAGCAGAGAATATCTCTCATTTTTAAAGTATTTTTAGAAGTCTAATAGCAAATGCTTGTTAGCAAATGCTAATAAAAGTTTAAAGTATTAAGTATTTTTAAAATAAGGTTTTTTTCTATAGATTTAGAGAACAGCAAAGAGCAAAATCCACTGAGAATTTAGGAATATTTTAGAATGTTGGAAACTATAAATGAAAGACAAAATCTAACAAAGTTCTCCCTTCCCCCATCAACGGGTCAGAAATAACACAATGGCTTTTTCTATTATTGTACCTCCCACAGGCTTTTCTTGACAAACTCAAGAAACCTCAAGGACACACAGAAAACATTCAAAACACTTTCCTGTCTCCTCCAATCCTAATTCCAACAAAAAACTTGTAGGAGTTGGCTTCAAATTTAGGCTTGTAATGAAATGTGAATCCTTAAGATATGGAGATTGGCTGCTAGCTAAATTCTTTTGTGTCTAAAATTAATGATGGAAAGTAAAATATACTGAAATGTTTAAAGTGTGTTTCCTTCTTACTATAACAAGTGAGGGTTAGCTGAAATATTATAATTAGTCTCCCTAAAATGGGTCTAAACCCCTCCTTCGCTGTTAAAAAAAATGATTCTAGGTACAGAGGTACCCCTTTGTGCTTCCAGTTTTACAAATCACGGAGCATAGACGACCTCTGAAACAATCTCAAAAATGCCCCCAATAATGCAGTTACTATGGTAACTCTTGTAGGCTAGTTCTCTGAAACAACTCAGATTCCTGAATCTGAACAAGGTTACCTCACCATTTTCTATGCTTTCCTCTCCTCATAAAATTTGTCATCATAACATTTACAAATTCAATAGAAAAATATCTACCCCATTAATCATACAAAATCTATTTTTTCGGCTCAAGGATTATTTCTAATGTGTATGTTTTCTGATACATTTTCTCTTGGAACACTATCCAATAAAACAACAGAAATCAAATTCTACTTTTGACCATCACTCAACTGTCCCTGAGCTGGCTTTCCATTTTTTCCCCCTCTGTTTTAGGTTTTTTTTGGGGGGGGGAGGAATTAAGTGATATAAATATTTACTGTGTCACCAATACAAAGTGTTTTTTTAAAAAAATTTTATAGATATGATTAAGATATATAACCAATGGTCCCTCTAAAAAGTGCTTGCTTTTTAAAAATTTGATTGTGGCACATGAATCAAGTTTAGTGAGTAAACGTCTGTGTTACATGAACAAAAGCCAAACAGCCTAACTGATACTTGTCCAGTACAACACCCCCGCCCAAAGGATCATCAAGGCTTCTCTTAAAAAGATTTTCCTATGGAAGTAACACCTATACCAGCTCTAGACAGCAAAGAAAATTCTATTTCATTTAATGATAAATTCCATTTGTGTAGCAAGTGAGAGTTTATAAGATGATTCCACGTACACTACATCTTATTTAATCCTTACAAGAGATTTGTGAATTAAACAGAATATATACGATAATCACCACTTTAAATAAACGGGCAGTTCTATCTGGGGGGCGGGGGGAGGGGGGTGGTTCGAAGCCCTAGGCTGAAGATCAACAGAAGTGGGAAAGTGAAACACTTCCACCACTTACAATTACACAGCCTAGGGCAAAACACATAATGGATAACTGGAATTCTTAACATAGACAGTAAGATAGCTTAACTATTACCTCTGGGAAGTCTCTACTGGGGGCTGGGTTAGGGCCTTGTGATGTCTGTAGGCTATTATGGTACCCTGCTTGTTTCTCTACCCACTATTTTAATGTCTTTTTTTTTTCTATTGTGGTCAGAAACACATAGCATAAAATTTATCATCTTAACCACTTCTAAGCATACAGTTTAGAAGTTTTAAACATATTTAAAACTGCAGTTGTTATGCAACCAATTACTGCCTTTTTACCTATTTCCCTTACTAGATCATAAATTTTTAAGAGCAAGATATGTTGTTTGATGCTTTATTTTTAGTGCCTAGCACAACTGATAGTAGAATATTCACAGTAATACTTACTGAATGCATGCTTATTCTGCCTATCTATGCACCTACCTACCCACTCATCTACCTACCTAATTCAGAATTAGACCTGAGATGTTTACAAAGGGGTGTATATAAGTATGTTAATTTAAGTCAAAACTTTTTCTAATTTGGCTGACTAGTTTTCCAGTTAGGAGATATGGCAGATATTCTTTATAAACTGGAGGAGTGTAACCTGTAGTTCCAAGATTTAAAAGAAAAAGAAAAACAATACCGTAAGATAAATCATTTTAACAAAAAATTCTGCACTGGCAAATGTGTACTGAAATTAACAATATCTTGATTTTCCTAATTATTTCTTGAGCATGCTGAGCTAAACAAGGAACATCTGAAATTAAACATCCTATAGTCCTACTCTACTCAAGCTTTTTGGTATACTCACTGTAAAGAAAGAAAGTGAATGATTCTAGTGACTAACAAATCCTTTTTCATTTAGTTTAAGTTTAATTCTTTACTTTCTTCAGTTTATTTTCAACTCTTTGCTTTCGATAAGAAAACTTGATAAAACAATAAAAATAATTAATGATGATGGACCACAATGCAAAATATTTTTGATGTATAACTGAGGATTTATCTAAATATTGAGTGATGCTACAACAATAAAACTTGCATTTTCACATATATAGCTATTTAACAAGGTTTCTCAGAGTTTACTTCTATAAAAACTGAATAGTAATATAAAATTTTCTCAGTAAGAAGTGTTTATGTGATAATTATAAAATTTATAATACATTTGTAATGTTACTTTGACCAGCTATAAATAATAATCAGGGTAGTGATAATTACAACCCAAGAAAGGAAAATCTCTTAGCATCCTCTAGTAACAGGAAATTAATAACTTAATTTCAATTTACATATATATATCAGACAAAAGTCATTAAAACATAAAATATATAACATTAAAATAAATTTCAATGGAAAAGAGATGTAAAATTTGTTGCAGAGTTGCTCCACTTTTTAAAAAGATTTTATTTATTCATTTATTTGAGAGACAGAGAGCGGGAGTGGGGGGAGCAGGAAGAAGATCAGAGGGAGAAGAACAAGCAGACTCCATGCTGAGTGCAGAGCACAATGCTGGGGCTCGATCCTACCACCCAGAATTCAGGAACTGAGCTAAAATCAAGAGTCAGATGCTCAACTGACTGACCACCCAGGTGCTCCAAGTTGCTTTATTTAAAAAAAAATAAATCATGGTGAGTATCATGCTTTTGTATTTGGATTAACTGGACACAGTTAACAGAAATATTTAGCAGTTTTGTTTTACAATGTGAATATTTGGGCACCTGGGTGGCTCAGTTGGTTGTGCCTGCCTTTAGCTCATGTCATGATCCCAGGGTCCTGGGATTGAGCCCCACATCGGACTCCCTGCTCAGTGGGGAGCCTGCTTCTTCTTCTCCCTGCCTCTCACCCTGCTTGTGCTCTCTCTCTCTGTCAAATACGTAAATAAAATCTTTAAAAATAAACAAAATAAAATAAAATGTGAATATTTAAGGGGCACCTGAATATTTAAGGGGTGGCTCAGTCAGTTAAGTGTTGAGCTTGGTTTTGGTTCAGGTCATAATCTCAGGGTTGTGAGATCGAACCTTGTCCGGCTCTGTGCTCACCGCAGAGTCTGCTTGAGGCACATTCTTTCTCTGCCCTTCCCCTGCCCTGTCAAATAACTACATCTTTAAAAACATAAAAAATTTTTTTGAATATTTAAAATATACTATAAACTACATTTTAAAAAATTATTTAAACTTAAGATGAAAAATTTCAGATGTAAATTTAAAAATGTCAAAGAATATAGTTTAATAAAATAAAAATGATAATAATATAGTTTTAAAAATTCTTTGGAGGAATACATGAGGAAAAAAGTCTGAAGATCACAGTACTATCCAAACCATGCTTCCAGCTTTAGGTTATTAAATGTGAAGTCGGTGCAGATTTGAGGAATTTAGATTTTCAGCTTCATCCTGAATAGTATCAGTATCGTTAAAGGTAAGTTATATCCTAAAATTTTCAACCAAAACCACATTGTTCCCCAGCATAGGAGAAAACTAAAGGGTTCTTAAGACATAAGGTACCATGTATCACATCAGTTGCCTGACTTATAAATTCTCTAGTAACAACCTTGTGAATCATGATGCTTGCCCAGACTAAAGAATAGCATTCCTTAGCAAGAGTTAAAATTATGGGATCTTTCAGGATGTGTTTCTCTCACTGAAGCACTTAGTTAAATTATATCATTTAACAAGAGTGCCTACACAGTAATAAAATTATTGGGTGCATTATCAATATTACTGTAACTGCAGAATCTACTGCAAAAAGTGGAAGTATGTAACAAAGTGTTCTACTAGACCAAATTCCAAGCCTCACAAAAAAACCACTGACCCAGTCTTTCAAGACCATCAGACATACTTCAGATAAGTAGCTAGGAGCTACTAGCTAAGGCTCCTAAAATACAGTATTTTAAACAAAAAAAGTCACTGAAAAAAATTTACTTAAGTATTAAAAAATAATTATAGTAATTTCAATAAGTAACATTGCTTTACCACCCACAGATGAGGGTGCAGCCTCTAAGGGGTGGGCTGATAACTGATTTAAATAGACAAAGATAGAATGCATTTTAGCAAAAGAAAGCAAGAGCTTTGATTGACAGTTCTTGGGAAAAGGTTAAAAATTCAAAAGGACTGACTGCATGTGGCTCAGAACCTAAAAGCTTTTTTCTCCTCCCAACAGAAGAGCAGTCTCAAGTAATAACTGGTTGCTATGGAGATAAGAAACTAGAGAGATCAGAGAACTCAATTTGCAGTTAAATGGGCTGGAAACAATCCTTACTACTTGGTGAAGGAAAGTGATTAAAAATATACATGATTGCTAGAGGGAATCTTTTTCACCTAGCATTTCCCAACCTCATTAATGAACAAGAAGTCTAAAAAATCAAATGAAAGCCCAAGGTGTCTAAGAGAGAGCACATTAAACATAATTCAGGATTTTACACATTATCACAAATCCTTCCTATTCTGGATGACTTTGACTCTTTCTAGCAATACTTGTTAGTAAATATTGGAATGAGACTAAAACTGTATTTGAGAACAAACTAGTTTAACTGAGGGAACTGGAATTTCAATGGAAAAAAAGAGCATGACAAATGGAAAAGCAACCAGAGTAAGAAACAGATTTAAGTAGTGAAAAGTCTTTGGGTTTTGAAAATCTCTTCCCAGTCAATCATAGAATACCTTTGTGAGTGCTGTAAAGGGCTGCAAACGTCACCGTGAAGAAAGTTGTAGAGTATTTCCCAGCATTAACTAAATGAGGAAAGGCCCTTTTTGTGTCTCGGTATCGGCGCAGGCACTGGATGAAGCGAAGCCAAGCAGGAATGCACTGAACAATGGCCCGCACACCATATGAATATTTGTGGCAAATTTCTGGTTCTGTGAAGATTTCAAAGAAGAAAAAATTGTAATTTAAAAAAATAACCTGTTCACATCATTTCGTTATATATTATAGCCATTATCAAAAGTCTATAAAAGCAAGAATCCTGTGGTTCAGAATCAATTTCTTCTTTGTAACCATTATATTCTCAAACTTTTTAGTGATAGATAAGCCAAGGAAAGAAGGTAAATACACAGGGTAAACCTACAGGGCAAATCTGCCCTCTTATATTTCAGACTACCTGTTCTGTATCACTTTCTTTGCAACATGATAAAACTATAGGAAAATTAGAAGATGAGTACAGAGTACACTAATTAAAGGGAAAAAATTAGTTCCATAATTTAACACATCTGGAAAACATACAAATATCACTGATAACTCTAGTCAATTCATGAATTCCAAACTGCCATGATATATGGCAATGGGTTATACATGCTCTACTCCACACTTTAATGAAGAGCAGAGTTTATATTTTTAAATGAGAAGAATGGAGTTGGTAAATCAAATTTTCTTTAAATTCTCAGAATGCATTATAGTATGATCAAGCTACAGTAGAGTTGTGGTCTGCTGGCAATCAATGAAAATGTGTTGCCACTGGCTTCATTAACTTTTATTAGTCAGATGTTACATAATCAGTCTAAATTTGGTCTTTGTCATTAAGGCAAAATTCCCTAATAATCTGAACTGCTGGCATACACTAAGAGTGGGGAAAAGAGCCAGAAAAAAAACAAGATCCCCAGTAAGAATTAAAAAACAATCCATAATGATTTTCTCAAAGCACGTGATCTAACTCTAAATAATCCGTATTTTTGCTCATTATAAAGCAATAGTGGGGCGCCTGGGTGGCTCAGTTGGTGGCATCTGCCTTCAGCCCAGATCATGATCCCAGGGTCCTGGGATCAAGCCCCCCATCGGGCTCCATGCTCAGCAGGGAGTCTGCTTCTCCTTCTCCCACTCTCCCTACTTGTGCTTCCTCTCTTGCTATCTCTCTCTCAAATAAATAAAAAAATCGTAAAAAAAAAAAAAAATAAAGCAATAGTGATGGAAACTGTTGGCACTACAGCATTTGTGATATAACTACCAATGTACCAGAATTTTTTTTTTTTTTAGTTTTAGAATTCTTTTAAGTGTAAGTTGCAAATCTCTTGGCAAATGGATGGCTAAAATCATAACATATAATTTAAGAGCCAAATTATATCAGATAAAGAGATTGCTAAAAGAGTGCCAAGTACATTTAATTAAGTTTGTAATATTATTGGATGAGTTTTCACCATGATCTTAAATTTCTCATTCCCAATATTTCTTGGTTTATATTGGCAGTTTAGAGGTATGGATGCACATTCATACCCTACCTTCTGAATTATTTGGCAATAGGCCCCCACTTTCATCCCATTTGAGCTCAAAACTGTAGAAGCAGATCATATATTCCAGGTCCATCAATATCACTGACAGGCTGTTCAGCTGATCGGCCAGCCAGAAATCAGCAAAGCCTACCTTATGAAAGGGGGCTGTAAATACTCGAAACTGGGAGAAAGAAAAAAAATTAAAAAACACAGAAACAAGAAAATTCATATTAATTTTCTCTAATTTGTGTCTGACCATGCAGCATGATTACTTCAGCTGATAAATTGGAAACCAATGAACCAATCACAAACACAGGGAGGGACCTGGCAACAGTGGCTAGGTTGAGCATTAGTAGTGAAGGGAATCAGCTGAATAGATAACCGAGAAAGGAAATTAAAGTGGGGTAGAGAAGGCAGGAACAGCTATAGTTAGAAAATAGAAAGCAGAGAGGGTGGGAAGAGTTGAAGCTGAAAGCAGAGGGTGGCAGAAGACAGAAGCACAGAGAGGATGTCTAGTGTTAGGCTCTAGGGTAAATTTTGCTAGGGACCCATGTGCCATGATAATTTCTGGAATATCCTCCCATCTTAGCTGGGATGAGAGCTTAGCTAACGGAATACAAAGCTCTTCTTTGCCTACAAGGGAGAGAAAGGGAAGAATGGTACATCACCTGAAGCATGCCTGCCTATTCTCTAACCAAAGTCACTTTCATTTCACTAATGCCATGGTAATAATGGTATTTATCTTGAAATTATGCCACAAAAATCATCAACTCATATTCCCACTGTTATGAAAACAATGTTAAATGAATTCATATTAAATCAAGTACTAATCCATGCTGTATATTTTTCTCATAATGTATTTTTCATAATCCATTAACTATAACAATACTATGAGCCTGATAGTATTCATATCTCCCTTTTACAGATGACCTCGAACAAACTCATCCTGACCTATGCTGTGGAAGACTGTTTAGCAATGCAAAGAGAAATCGGACATTGCACAGAGAGGAAGACTTAGATACTAATGTAACGGTTAGAAACAGGCTCCCATTGTGCAGAACGCCTTGAGAGGCCCTAAGGAAAGTGAAGATGGAATGAAGGCAGCTTGTACCTCACCGTTTCAGACCCTTTCTATCTCAAACAGGTAAAAATGAACTCCTAATATAAGGAATCCTCACAGATCAGCAGTTTTGAGAAATTAAGTCTAAATCTACAACTCTCTTGCCATCTAGCTATATTCATTTAGTAGACATATTCAGCATGCGAGACTAATGGCTCTTTCCCCTCAGACTTGGCTGGTTCTATTTGTTTTGCAAACATTTCTCTTTATTATTTGATGGAGATAAATGGCTATATTATGAATCCATCCTGGACACCAACTATCTAAGAAGGGTATTGGACTGGGGCTTTGGAAATTAGTCCAGATATCTGCAGGGCATAGTACAGGCTTTGCAATATTTTCTGGAGCAGATATATTTTGAGTCCAAGGCTCAGTTTCTTGATCATTCTCTTGCTCTTTCAATAAGCTGTGCAATCAGCCAAGACAGAGAAGCTGTATCATTTGCAACCATAAAGTTTTTGGGAGGGGCAGGCTTAGGGCTGGGGGCTTGGTGGTTGAAATGTTAGTTAATTAGGCATGAAGAGGTTCTGGTACCAGTTTATATAGTATTTTAAGAAACTCTGGGGTACAGAGTGGACTTTAAAGATTCAAAGAGACAGAACAAGAGGATAATTTAAGATATAACATCAAAAGGGTCAGGAAATCTAACTCAATCTCTGGTCATGGACTTTTGTGAAAACAATAGCCTAAAGCAAATTTCTCACTGACATGAGACAGGCTATCATCACTCTCATAATCTGCCAAATCCAGCCTCAAAAGCTGGCTAATACAGAAAACCTCCTTAAGAGCAGAAGAGGAGGAGAATGCACTAAGTAAGAAAAGAGATAGGGAAATGGGACTACAAAAGGAAGGTAATGCCATGAAAATAGGAACTGGAAGGGAAAATTTACAGAAGAGATAAGATGAAAAAAGGAAAAAAGGAGGGGATAGTAAATGTTTGTATAATACAACTAAGGAAGGAATCAATATAATTATAGTCATTCAACATTTAACAAAGATTAATTATTACTAAATGTCAGCCATTGTGGAAGTACAGATATAAATAAAACACAGTTTCTACTCTCAAGGAACCACAGTCTGGTTGGGTAAATATACACCTAAATATATAATGATAGCACTGTGTAATATAAGTGCTATTACAGATAAATACACAAAATATCCTAGAAGTACAAAGGGAGAGCAAGTAGAGGTGAGGGGGTTAGAAAATAAACAGATCATACTGAACTCCCTGACATTTACGCATAGTCAAATTCTTCTTATATTTATCTGAATTTTCCTTTTTGAGTGAGAATTTTCCTTCTTCCTTTCTTATTCTGGCTAAGGTCTTCCAACTTCTACATTGTGATTTTGATTAAAATGATAATGATTCACTGAAGAACGGTATTAAGAAAGCTAGAGACAATTTAAAAAATCTGGTGTTTTACCCACATACACAACAAAGTCACTAATAAGTTATTACAAAGGATATATGCTAACATCATTTTCTAAGTTAACGCAGATAAATAGTTAAGGAGATGAAGTTTAATTTCTACTTTTAGAGTCTTGTGAATAATCACACTTTCAATTTTTATATTCTCTTAATTCGAATTACTAGATCAAAGTTAAACACTTTAGGTAAGGTCACTAATCAGGTCTCACTGTTAAATGGCAGTGGTTAAGAGTATGGATTATGGGGCGCCTGGGTGGCTCAGTGGGTTAATGCCCCTGCTTTCGGCTCAGGTCATGATCTCAGGGTCCTGGGATCGAAGCCCGCATCGGGCTCCCTGCTCAGCGGGGAGCCTGCTTCCCCCTCTCTCTCTGCCTGCCTCTCTGCCTCCTTGTGATCTCTCTCCCTCTGNTTTAAAAAAAAAAAAAAAAAAAAAAAAGAGTATGGATTATGGAACCAGACTGCCTGGGCTCACGTTCCATCTCCATTACTTATTGGCTATGCATTTTACTCCTCTGAAATTAGGTTTCCTCGTTTATAAAATGTGGACAGATAGAAGCTCCCTCATGGTTACTAAAAGGATGAAATAAATTAGCACATAAAAATGTCCAGAAAAGTGCATTATTTAATGAGAAGACTTCTCTATTCTCACAGTAGAGACATGTGTAAACACTTTACTATAAAACAAAAGAAATTATTCGAAAAGTCAATTTCCAAATTATATAGGAATGAACTTTAATTTAAAAACTTTAAGTAGCTTTGAGCCACCTGGGTGGCTCAGTTGGTTAAGTGTCTGACTCTTAGTTTTGGGTCAGGTCATGATCTTCGGGTCCTAGATGGAGCCCCATGTTGGGGTCTGTGCTCAGTGTAGATTCTGCTTAGGACTCTCTCCCTCTAGCCATTTCCCCCAACTCTCTTTCTCTCTCTCTAAAATAAGCCAATAAATCTTAAAAAAAAAATGTTAAGTAGCCTTTTAGAAGAATAAATTGTTATTTTTGTTTAGAAAATCTGAGCCATTACTTCTGTTTCCCAATTGGATTTCTAATTAGGGCAAATATAGATCGGCAGAGATTTATGACCTAATTAATGCAAATAAAACTACTAATTTGACATGTAAGTATCAAAATAAATACATTTCTAATAAATTTTTTTTAGCTTCTTGGGGGAGATTTACAGCACATAAATTCCATAGATTCAGATTTAAATATGGGTATAAATGACATCAAGTGCCTACCACTATGGCTAAGTGATATATATTCTTTTCCACTAAAAATTAAAGGAAAAAAAAGAAAGAAATATACTTTTACTTTATGATGAGACTTTTAAAAAAAGAGAAACATAACTAGGGTAGAAATATTTTTGTTAATTCACTAGAAATAAGTCTCAGCTTAAGTTTTCTCAGTAAGATTTGAATTAAAATAAGTTAATAGGTCAATATTAAGATGCTCTATAAATAACATTTTCCTGTATACAATTATTATTACAAATATAATCACAGTGCTTCTTTGTGCATTCACTGCTTCTGATGGTGCATTTTACTATTCTGTTATTCCTTATTATATCATCACTGCCAAACCTATTCCATCAATAAGTCCTCATTTATTAGCACACAGCAGATGCATCGATAAATGTCTACTCAATGGGGAATCATTCTGCTAATAAGACTAACTGGTCATGCATGAATCATAGCTTACTATTTGAACAGAGAAGGATGCACTGGGGAAATGCTCACTTTACACACAATGTACACAACGATATTATTCTGTTATTGCAATGATGCAAACCATATTAATATCTGAGTTTTCTGAGTCTTACAGACCTCATTTCAAAATAACTATACAGAGACTTCACAATAGTTGAGGCAGGAGATAACAGGTATTTATAATCCTTTATTTCCTTGTAACCAGAAGAATACTATATTTTTATGCAAATAAGTTTTACAATTCTACAAATCTAGCAATAAAATGACAAATACTCTCAAAATAAAAAGGTAATATAATATTGTTGTACTAACGGGATATGCTTTATTTTTAATGTAAATTTCAAAAAAACTGGTTCAAATTTTTCTTTTGTCAAAAAAAATCCTTTAAAAAGCATGTTTTCTAAATGACAAAATGTATGAAAGGTGATTGCATACTTTTCAAAATACCTTCTACATCTAAATTCTACACTTAGACCCAAAGTTAGGCCCAGTGTTGCTATACTTAATGGGAATGATTTGCTCTTTTATTTATTATATTTAATGAAACTGGAGGAAAAGAGGAATATTCTCAATTTGTGATAAAAATCCTACTGGAAGAAATAAGAAATACAAATAAATAATAATCAACTTAGGGAAAGAAAAATCAAGGAGATCTGGGTCATTTTCTTTTCATGACTGCTCTACACACTTAACCTGTGTTAGAACATAACTGGCTTTTTACTTGTGTGCTTACTATGTTTTTTAATAGGAAAGCAATGATTTATGTTTTCAGATTTAAAAAACTGAAGTAATGCTAGATATAGGGAATGTACTACTAAGAACAAAAAAAAATTCTGCTAACCTTAATGGTCATATAAAAGGGAAAAAAAGTTAAAACTACAATTTTCAAGGCAGTATACTTTCTAAGGTAGAAAAAAAGTAAGACAATAATTACAAGAATTCTGAAAATATGTGTAGAGTCTAGTTAATTTAATCATTAATCTTCACTTTACTGTTAATTGTCATTCACAACCTAAGAAATAACTACAGGAGAGCATTCCTGATTACTTTTGAAAATAGAGCTGGTTTAACTCAGGAGTAAGCAGAAGTCCCTTGCCCAAGCTATCTTCATACTATCACAAAAAATAACAGTAGCTATTTTTGCAAGAAATTCTATATCCTATTGCTGACACTGTATGATTTTGAGATCATTAAGTACATAAAGTGGAAGAAGAAATGGAATTTATTATAAACAAGAATCAAAGTCAGTTTCTCAAATTAAAAGCTGTCAATAAGATATTCTTAGTGATTTTAGAGAACTAATCTTTAGTAAAATAAAAATGGTTCACTACTACTATCAATTTATAGGAAAATAAGTTTCACCACTTCTAAAAAAAAGAAATTCAAAGAGTTCTACATGTTATCACAGCTGGTTAAATAATTTGTATTTAAAAGTACTTAAATTGATCATGAATTAATTATTATTAATTTGCAAAATCATTTCAATATATGGGCACTTCACCCTAATTTTTAGGAGGAAAAAATGCATGAGTGTTTTCCACAGGGCCACTGCACTGTACAATATAAGGTGTACCAATTACACTATATTCTACGCCCCTGGCTCTAGAGCCCACTCACATAGGCTACAAAGTGAACCACACCTTCTGGAGTTGTGCAATATAGCAGACTGGGTTTCCACCTGGAGGAAGCCAATGACCAATATACCACTCTAAAAATGGTAGACAAATATCTGGACTTACCAGCAGTTTAAGCAGCCAAAACCGGGACTTATAATAGAAAGTTTTGGTGGGGTTGATAAGAAAGAAAACCATAAATCCGTAAAGAACAAGTGGATACACATATGTGGGGATGACACTAATTGGAGCAAAGAAGCATGCCAGAAGGCTCAGGCACCACAATATCCCAAGAAATCCAGCAATCTGATGAAGGATGTGAAAGACAAAGAGAAAATTGTTATTTTTATTTTTATCATTACTCAGAAATATCTTTAATAAAACAAATTTGAGGATAAATGTTTAGATACTATGTCAACAATCTTCAAGTAGAAGATGGATTTCAGTAGCCACGAAACCAGCTATATAGCTAATGTGAAATAAATTCATGGGACTTTATATCTTGGTTTGATTACCTCAAAAAGATGCTGATGAGACAAATTGCTTCTTGGATTAAGTTCGAAGATGAGCACATGATTCACTCCAGCCTGTCTCCAACCATATGTGTTGATGCCCAGTAGAAAAAGGAATTCAATCAGAAGAAAGCCACCCCGATAGATTCTTATCAAGGGCCATATACTTCTATCTGTTTCAAGTTTAAATACAGCTGAAAAAATATCAATTAATTGGTTAGTTAGAAAATTTGTAATGTCTTCTATAGTTGTCTTTATTCTTAGTACTTAATGACACAGTCCTTGGCATAAAAAGTTGTGGGTTTTTTTGAGATTTTATTAATTTGACAGAGAGAGAGATTACAATAGGCGAAGAGGTAGGCAGAGAGAGGAGGAAGCAGGCTCCCCGCTGAGCAGGGAGCCCGATGCGGGGTTTGATCCCGGAACCCTGAGATCATGCCCTGAGCCAAAGGCAGAGGCTTTAGCCCACTGAGCCACCCAGGCGCCCCATAAAAAGTTTGAAAAAATAAAACCTAAGCCTAGGTCATCTCAAAAGCATGAGAAAGTTACTTCCAGGTTCTTTCCCTTCTTTAGTTCACTCTGTAAAATTGCACCAGAATAATTTTCCTAAAACTTGACTTTTGGCATGTTAGTCCATTGGTCCATTAGTTTCGTAGATTACAGAGAATCAGAGTGAAATTGTTTAGAACCAAAAGGTCAGGTCTGTCAGCTAAGTATTTCTGGCATGATATAACTTCCTTGGCTTTGTTCACTCTGTTACTAAAATGGTTATAGTAATAACTATCTCATAGAGTTGCTATGAAAATTAAAAGACATAGTATACATGAAAGCAATTGAAAATAAAAGCAAGTGAACATTGTAATATCATATTAATGATAACAGTTAATATTTATAGAATGCTTACTATGTGCTAAGGATTGTTCTCTATTTTTACATAAAATAATTCATTTAATCCTCGCAATGGTTCTATGAGTTAAAAACTATTATCTCCCTTTCATTGGTGGGGAAATTATATCACAAAGAGGCTGAGTAATTTGCTCAGGATTACCAAGCTAGTAGAAGGCAGAACCAGGATTTTAACTCAGACAGTTCTGCTCCAAAATCCAGTCTTAACCATTACATTCTATTGTCCATATGCCCATACAAATGTTCGGTACCATTATTACTTTGTAGCACTCTAATAACCATAACGTTCAAACACCGTAGCCTTATAATTCAAGTTTTTCATCACAATCTGATCTCTAACTCAAGTTTTGCCAAACTTCACTCACAGTACTCCTAAACATTAATTCTTATCTCCTGATGAATTTTATTAGTCTTTACACAAATTTGCTTTTCCATATTTGCTTATGTTGTCCCCTAACCTAAAATGGCCATGCACCTTCATTCTACCAATTCAAGTTCTACTTAATATTGACGAGCCAAATCCTTACCAATTCATAAATTTATTGAATCATTGCTTCATTTTGAGCCTGCTATGAGCCAAATATTTCAACTTGGCTAAAGATTTCTCAGCTTTCTATATAACTATAAAATTATTCGTTTGAAATCTGATTACATACCATATTATCCTAAATTTAAATAACTATTTACTAGTTAACTTTATATTCTCTATATTACATAGCATATTTAATAATTAAAAAATAACAGGATAGAAAAACTTTTGCTTTAGAGTAAAATACTAAAGACCAGATTTCAAATCCTAGCTACTCGATGGAAAATTATTTTTCCATATCTCCATTTCCTTATTGGTCAATGGTGATAATATCAATTCTCATAAGTTTGTTAAAAAGATTAGACATGACCAAAGATTCAAAGACGGCGGAGTAGGAGACCTTAGTCTTGTTTGGTCCCAGAAATTCACTCAGATACCTATTGAATCATTCTGAACACATGTGGACTGAATCAGAGATCTAAGAAAAGAACTGCTGCAATTCTACAAATAGAAAAGCGATCCCCTTCTCTAAGAATGACAAGAAGGAAAAACTTACCTGAAAAAAAAAATGAGAGACAGAACTGACAGCCAGGGACCTAATCAGTATGGATATAAGTAAGAAGTCAGAACTAGAGATCAGAATAATGATTATAAAAATACTAACTGGACTTCAAAGAGCATAGAACATACTAGAGAATCCCTTTCTGGAGAAATAAAAGAACTAAAATGTACTCAAGTTGAAATAAAAAAGGCTATTAGTGAGATGCAATAAAAAATGGAGGCTCTAAATGCTACGATACATGAGGCAGAAGACAGAATTAGTGATATAAAAGACAAAATGATGGAGAGTAAAGAAGCTGAAAAAAAAGAGATAATCAACTACTGGACCACAAGGGGAGAATTCAAGACATAAGTGATACTGTAAAGCAAAACAATATTAGAACAATTGGGATCCCAGAAGAGGAGAGAGAGAGAGGAAGGGGGGGGCAGAAGGTATACTGGAGCAAATTATAATGGAGAACACCCCTAACTTGGGGAAGGAAACAGGCATCAAAATCCAGAATGCACAGAAAATGCCCCTCAAAATCAATAAAAATAGGTCAACACCCTGACATATAATAGTGAAACTTGCAAATCTCAGAGACAAAGAGAAAATCCTGAAAGTAGCTCGGGACAAGAGATCTGTAACTTACGACGATAGAAACATTAGATTGGCAGCAGACCTATCCACAGAGACCTGGCAGGCCAGAAAGGACAGACATGATATATTCATGGTGCTAAATGAGAAAAATATGCAGCCAAGAATACTTTATCCAGGTAGGACGTCATTCAAAATAGGAGAGATCAAAAGCCTCCAGGACAAACAGAAACGAAAAGATTTTGTGATCACCAAACCACCCTAACAAGAAATATTAAAAGGGGTTCTCTAAGCAAAGGGAGAGCCCAAAAGTAACAGACCCGAAAGGAACAGAGACAATATACAGTAACAGTCACTTGACAGGTAAGACAATGGCACTAAATTCATATCTTTCAGTAGTTACTCTAAATGTAAATGGGCTAAATGCCCCGGTCAAAAGACACAGGGTATCAAGACTGGATAAAAAAGCAAGACTCATCGATATGCTGTCTGCAAGAGACTCATTTTAGACCCAAAGACACCTGCAGATTGAAAGCGAGGGGGTGGAAAACCATGTACCATGCTAATGGACATCAAAAAGAAAGCTGGGGTAACATTCCTTATATCAGACAAATTAGATTTTAAACCAAAGACTAATAAGAGATGAGGAAGGATACTGTATCATAATTAAAGGGTCTATCCAACAAGAAGATCTAACAGTTGTAAATATTTATGCCCCTAACATGGGAACAGCCAATTACATAAGCCAGTTAATAACAAAATTAAAGAAACACATTGATAATAATACAGTTACAGGAGGGGACTTTAACACTCCCCTCACTGCAACAGACAGATCATCTAAGCCAAAGATCAACAAGGAAATATGGGCTTTGAATGGCACACTGGACCAGATGGACTTCACAGATACATTCAGAACATTCCATCCTAAAGCAACAGAATACGCATTCTTCCCGAGTGAACATGGAACACTCTCCAGAACAGATCACAAATCAGGTCTCAACTGGTACCAAAAGATTGGGATTATTCCTAGCATACTTTCAGACCACAATGTTTTGAAACTTGAACTCAGTCACAAGAGGAAATTTGCAAAGAACTCAAATACATGGAGGCTAAAAAGCAACCTACTAAAGAATGAATGGGTCGACCAGGAACTTAAAGAAGAATTTTTAAAAATTCATGGAAACAAATGAAAATGAAAACACAACTTTTCAAACCTTTGGGATGTGGCAAAGGCGGTCCTAAGAGGGAAGTATATAGCAATATAAGCCTTTCCCAAGAAACAAGAAAGGTCTCAAATACCCAACCTAAGCTTACACCTAATGGAGCTGGAGAAGGAACAGCAAATAAAGCCTAAACCAAGCAGGAGAAGAGAATTAATAAAGATTAGAGCAGATATCAATGAAATAGAAACCAAAAGAACAGTAGCACAGATCAACAAAACTAGGAGCTGGTTCTTTGAAAGAATTAGTAAGATCTATCAACCCATGGCCAGACTATCAAGAAGAAAAAGGGGAAGGACCCAAATAAGTAAAATCACAAATGAAAGAAGAGAAATCACAACCAACACCGAAGAAATGCAAACAATGATAAGAACATATTATGAGCAACTATATATATATATATATA
>LNAC01000442.1:106154-152045 GCA_002007465.1 Ailurus styani | reverse complement strand
ATATATATATATATATATGCCAACAGATTACGCAATCTGGAAGAAATGGATATATTCCTAGAGCTGTATAAACTACCAAAACTGTACCAGGAAGAAACAGAAAACCTGAACAGACCCATATCCAGGAAGGAAAGTGAAGCAGTAATCAAAAATCTCCCAACAAACAAGAGCCCAGGGCTGGATGGTTTCCCAGAGGAATTCTACCAAACATTTAAAGAAGAATTAATACCTATTCTTCTGAAGATGTTTCAGAAAACAGAAATGGAGGGAAAACTTCCAAACCCTTTCTATGAGGCCAGCATTACCTTGATCCCCAAACCAGACAAGGACCCCACCAAAAAGGAGAATTACAGATCAAAATCCCTGATGAACATGGATGCAAAAATTCTCACCATGAACCCATCATTACGTTAAGAGGATTTATTCACCGCAACCACGTGGGATTTATTCCTGGGCAGCAAGGGTGGCTCAACATTCGCAAATCAATGTGCTACACTACACTAATGAAAGAAAAGGATAAGAACCATATGATCCTCTCAATAGACACGGAGAAAGCCTTTGACAAAGTACAGCATGCTTTCTCGATTAAAGCTTTTCACAGTGGAAGGCTAGAGGGAACATACCTCAGTGTCATAAAAGCCATATATGGAAAGCCCACAGCAAATATCATTCTCCATGGGGATAAACTGAGAGCTTTTTCCCTAAGGTCAGGAACACGGCAGGTCTGTCCACTATCACCACTGCTGTTCAATCAGCAGTGCTGTTTCAATCAGTCACTGCTGTCCACCTAGCCTCAGCAATCAGACAACAAAAAGGAAATAAAAGGCATCCAAACTGGCCAAGAAAGGGGCGCCTGGGTGGCTCAGTGGGTTAAGGCCTCTGCCTTCGTTCGGCTCAGGTCACGATCTCAGGGTCCTGGGATCGAGGCTCGCATTGGGCTCTCTGCTCAGCAGGGAGCCTGCTTCCTCCTCTCTCTCTGCCTACTTGTGATCTCTCTCTCTGTGTCATATCAAAAACAAACAAACAAACAAACAAACAAAAACCCCAAAAACCAAACTGGCCAAGAAGTCTCACTCTTCTTTGAAAAGCTCACTCTTCGCCCATGACACGATACTCTGTGTGGAAAACCCAGAAGATTCCATCCAAAATTTGCTAGAACTCATACAGGAATTCAGCAAAGTGGCAGGATATAAAATCAATGCACAGTTAATTGCATTTCTATACACTAACAATGCGACAGAAGAAAGAGAAATTAAGGATTCGATCCCCTTTACATTTGCACCCAAAACCAAAAGATACCTAGGAATAAACCCAAAGATGCAAAGGATCTGTACTCAGAAAACTACAGAACACTCACAGAAGAAATTGAGGAAGACACAAAGAAATGGAAAACGTTCCATGCTCATGGACTGGAAGAACAGATATTCTTAAAACATCAAGGCTACCTAGAGCAATCTACACGTATTCAATGCAATCCCTATCAAAATACCATCAACTTTTTTCACGGAGCTGGAACAAATAATCCTAAAATTTGTACAGGACTAGACAAGACCCCGAATAGCCAAAGGAATGTTGAAAAAGAAATCCAAAACTGGTGGCATCACAATTCCAGACTTCAAACTCTATTACAAAGCTCTAATTATCAAGATAGTGTGGTACTGGCACAAAAACAGACATAGATCAATGGAACAGAATAGAGAACCCAAAAACAGACCTTCAACTCTACACTCAACTCATCCTCGACAAAGCAGGAGAGAATATCCAATGGAAAAAGGACAGTCTCTTCAACAAAAGGTGTTGGGAAAATTGGACAGCCACATACAGAAGAATGAAAGTGGACCATTTTCTTATACCATACACAAATGCAGACTCAAAACGGGTGAAAGACCTAAATGCGAGACAGGAATCCATCAAAATCCTAGAGGAGAACACAGGCAGCAACCTCTTCAACCTCAGTCTCAGCAACTTCTTGCTAGACACATCTCCGAAGGCAAGAGTGAACTAATGGGACTTCATCAAGATAAAAAGCTTTTGCACAGCAAAGGAAACAGTCGACAAAACCAAAAGACAACTGACAGAATGAGAGACATATCAGATAAAGGGCCAGTATCCAAAATCTATAAAGAACTTACCAAACTCAACACCCAAGGAACAAATGATCCAATCAAGAAGTGGGCAGAAGACATGAGCAGACACGTGTCTCCAAAGAAGACACACCAACGGCCAACAGACACATGAAAAAATGTTCAGTATCACTCAGCATCAGGGAAATACAAATCAAAACCACAATGAGATACCATCTCACACGGGTCAGAATGGCTAAAATTAACAAGTCAGGAAAGGACAGATGCTGGTGAGAATGTGGAGAAAGGGAACCCTCTTGCACCGCTGGTGGGAAAGCAAGCTGGTGCAGCCACTCTGGAAAACAGTATGGAGGTTCCCCAAAAAGTTGAAAATAGAGCTATGACCCAGCAACTGCATTACTGGGTGTCTACCCCAAAGATACAAATGTAGTGATCTGAAGGAGCACCTGCACCCCAATGTCTATAGCAGCAACATCTACCATAGGCAAACTATGGAAAGAGTCCAGATGTCCACTGACAGATGAATGGATAAAGAAGATGTGGTATATATATATACACAATGGAAAACTACTCAGCCATCAAAAAAGGAGAAATATTGCCATTTGCAACGATGTGGATGGAACTAGAGGGTATTATGCTAAGCGAAATAAGTCAATGAGAGAAAGATAATTATCATATGATCTCACTCATACGTGGAATTTAAGAAACAAAACAGGATCATCAGGGAAGGGAGGAAAAAATAAAACAAGATGAAGCCAGAGAGACAAACCATAAGAGAGTCTTTATTATAGGAAACAAACCAAGGGTTTTTGGAGGGGAGGGAGGTTGGGTGATGAGCATTAAGGATGGCACATGATGTAATGAGTACTGGGTGTTATATAAGACTGATGAATCACTGAACTGTACCTCTGAAAGTAATAATACACCATATGTTAATTAATTGAATATAAATTTGTAAAATATCAATAAGGATGAAATTATTCTTAAAAATTAAATGTGATCAACATATATTACATGCCTAAACCAATGACAAGTATTCAGTATACATCGGTTTCTTTTTCCTTTTGCTTGAGGAGATTTCATTTTTTTCATTAATTTGACAAATACTTATTAGATGCCTATTATATGTAACAGCATTCAAAGAGCTGGAGATTCAGTAATAAACAACAGAAAAATATCTGTCTTCTGGAAAGTATTCTGTATAATGTTAGATAGTGATAAGGGTTTTAAAAAAAAAGTAGGGAAAGGAAATGAAGAATGATATTATTAGGCACTATATTAGGGTGGTTAAGAAGATCTCTCAGGAGATGACATTTTCAGAGATCCTTTTTTTAAAAAGATTTAATTATTTTTTTTCCTTTTCCTTTGCCCCAGGGGTACAGGTCTGTGAATCATCAGGCTTACATCTTTCACAGCATTCACCAAAGCACAAACCTTCCCCAATGTCCATAACCCATCCACCCTATCCCTACCCTCCCACCCCTCAGTAAACCCTCAGTTTGTTTTGTGAGATTAGGAGTCTCTTATGGTTTGTCAAAAGATTTAATTATTTATTTTAGAGAGGTCATGGGGGAGACAGAGGGAGAAATAATCTTAAGCAGACTCTGTGCTGGGAGTGGAGCCCAACGTGGGGCTTGATCCCATGACCCCGAGATCAGGATCTGAGCTGAAACCAAGAGTTTTACCACTTAGGTTAGTTGTTTTTGTATATACCAGCAATGAATACTCTGAAATGAAAATAATAAAAGAATTACAATTACAATAGTACCTAAAAGAATAAGACACCTAGGAATTTACATAAGAAAGTGTAAGGTATGTACATTAAAAACTACAAAACATTGCTGAAAGAAATCCCATGTTCACGGATTTACAAGATTTGATATTGTTAAGACGGCAGTACTCAAAAGTGTTCTGTAGATTTATTAAAATTCTTATCAAAATTACAATGGCCTTTTTTTGCAAAAATGGAAAAGCTGATACTTAAATTCATATGAAATTGCTAGAGGCCCCAGATAGCTAAACTACTGTTGAAAAAGAACAAAGTTAGAGGACTCACCTTTTGTGGTTTCAAAATTTACTATAAAACAGTGTGGTACTGGTATAAAAACAGAGATAAGGACAAATAGAATGGAATTGGGAGTTCAGCAATAAATCCATATATCTATGGCCGACTCGTTTTCAACAAGAGTGCCAAGAGCATTCAATGGAAAAGAATGTTTTCTTCAGCAAATGATGCTGGGACAACTAGATATCTATACGCAAAAGAATGAAGTTGAACCCCTATCTCTCATCATGTACAAAAATTAGTTCAAAGAAAGAAAAAAATAGATAAATCAGGCTTTATCAAAATTAAAAACTTTTGCATCAAAGGATATAATGAAGAAAGTGAAAAACAGACTATACAATTGGAGAAAATATTTGCAAATCATGTATCTTGGTAAGCATCTAGTACACAGAATACATAAAGAAATCTTGTAACGTAACAACAAAAAGACAACTCAATTAAAAAATGAGCAAACATTTTTTGGTCAGACATTTTTCCCAAGAAAATAAACAAATAGCCAACAGGTACATGAAAAGATGCTCAATACCATTAGTCACTAGGGAAATGCAAATCAAAACATTAACAAGCTATCACTTCACACCCACTAGGATGGTTATAACTAAAAAAATAAATAAATAAAAAGGAAAACCATGGAGTTGGTAAGGGTGTAAAGAAAATGGAACCCTCATAAATTGCTGGTGAAAATGAAAAATGGTACAGCCTCTATGGAAAACAATTTGATGGTTAAACATAGAATTAAACATAGAAGATTAAACATAGAATTAGCACATAACTGAATGACTCCACACCTAGATATATATCCAAAGGAACTGAAACCAGGTACCCAAACAAATCCATGAATATGCATGTTCACAACAGCACAATACACATTAACTGAGGGATAAAAACAACCCAGTGTAGTATATGTTCAGTTTTGGTAGTGACTGACAAACAGTTCTCCAAAGTGCTATAACCATTTTTACTCATTCCCTTTAATATCTTCAAAGCATTTCATTGTACAGAGGTAATATTATTTAGATTTTTAAACAATTCCTAATTAATGGACATTTGAGTGGTTTCTAGGATTTTGTAACTATCGGCGAAATGGCAGTGAATACATTCGTCTCGTACATGTCACTGCACCCATATATGTTTGTAAGATAAAGTTCTAGAAATAAAATTGCTTAACCAAAGTGAGTGCATTTAAAATTTTACATATACTGCCAGATTATCCTCCAAAGAGATTGAAACAATTACTACTCTTACTATTAGGGTATGAGTGCTTGCTATTTCACACGGTTATAAGTACTTTAAATAGCCAAACTCATATCTTCATCAAACCAAAAAAATGAAATATGGCATACTGTTACTGTATCAAATTAAGTAAAGATTACTAGAAATCTATGAGAGAACGAGTTTTAAAAAATCTAATCAGGTAACTTTTCATCTTCATCAAATTAAATATCCGAAATATGTGAACTTCAGACAAATTACTAAATATCAGGTCATATCCCCTTGAGAAACTACAGCAATTATGCATATTATTTTTTGATGTGAATGAAAAAAAGAATCGTGCTTGTACATGCATTACTACTGCTGTGTTTCTCTCTCATCTCTCAACACTGTTATCTTTTAGTACCCGCTGGGAGATAAATAAGGATAGACAGCTGGCTTTATATTTGTCCTGCCTCCCTCACCGTCACACAAAGATCAAACAAAGAAGAGTTCTGAGGTAAGAGAACACAATGCACCACACTAAATGCATAAACCACATATATTTAAAAAAAATTAGTGTCCCACAAAAGTCTGTATTTACAAAAGAAAACAAAACCTTAATTTGTCCCTGAATTAAAAAGACTTCCTTTCAATACACTCAGATAAAAAGAATGAAGTTTATTTTTTTGTTATTATTTGATGATGATGATAATTACAACCATACTCATCTTGAAAGTAAAAAACTTCACACAAAAATGATCAAGGTTTTTCTTAGAAAGAACAACTCCCATCACATACACCTTATAATTTATATTGACGTGGTGCTTTACAACTATAAACATACTTTGTACTTTTTTTTTAAGATTTATTTATTTGAGAGACAGAGAGACAGTGTGTGCACATGTGTGCATGTGACTGGGGGGAATGGCGGAGGGAGATGGAGAGAGAATTTCCAGCAGATTCCCTGCTGAGCACAGAGTCTGACAAGTGACATGGGGTTCAATCCCAAGACTGTGAGATCATGACCTGTGCCAAAATCAAGAGTCAGATCCTTAATAGACTGAGACATCCAGGTGACCCGTGTTTTACTTATACTTCTTAGTTGATCTCCATGAACTGGTCTTAAGTATCTTCCATTCTTATCATCTAATACTCTCCTTCACACTAGGTGAATTTATCCTTTCTGTCCTTCATAACCCACTCCTCCCTCCTATGTCCCACCCTCATCCCCTACCAACTAAATCTCTGCTTATCTGTCTCCTCTTAGAATGCCTTTCATTCCATCAGTGTCCAGCGAAAATGCCATTTCCTCCATAAAGTCTTCCCTGATGCTTTCATTTAAAGTAATCACTTTGTTCCTTTGACCTGCTTAGAAAATTTAAGATTTCTGTCTTGGAGTGTATTATTACTGTTTTAATATATGTTTTAATCCCCCTGCCATAATAAACTTCATAAGGAAAAGGATTCTCTTATCTATCTTAAGACTCATAATATCAAGCATATTCATTATATCCATAAAATTTACCTGTTGAATGAATGAATTCTAAAACAAACCTGTAAATTTAAGGTAGTAAGCTCACCTAATAAGGAAATTAAAAGTTAAAAGATATCCTTAAGCCAAAACAATTAACAAACAATGGAGCTGAGACTGAAACCCAGTCAAGGCTTTTTGAAGACAAGTCAGTGTTCCTTCCCTAATAGCTGGCTTGATAATCGAGGGCTGGGTTTTTCATTTCAATATTTCTATGTAGTCTATATAAATAGGCTACATTCATTAAAAAAATAGAACTAGATTATACCAATATTAAATCATGAGCTTACAGTGGGCCATAATTATTAGATATAATTTTTAGTAATTGGCAGGAAGGAGAATTCTAAAAACACAAATGAAAACACACTGTCAACAGGTTAAGTACATAAGCTTGCTAAGAGCCAATACAACTTGGGTTATAATTTCATAATTTATAACTGACCATCTTAATTAAGAATGTTAATGAAGAAAAATGAGTTAAGTTTTTTCTTAAACATCTACTATATGTGTAGCACTGTGTTATAAACCTGAAAAACAAAATGAAAAATACGCACTCTCTGCAATCGAGAATAGTAAGTGTGACAGTGACAGAAACCTTCTTTGTTTAGGCACTACTGTGATTACTCAACACTGAAGACAGAATACAATGGATATTTGTACAATACCATCTATTTCTAAGTCATGTTTCTTTGCAGACTTCCCTGAACATAATTTAATCCTTTATTAATGATTCACAGTTATCATTATAAGCCTAAGTTATACACACTCTTGAGGTATACCAGGATTATTTACCTTAAAGTAAAAGTCCTTGAATGCAAGAACCTTTGAGATTTGTGTCTTTTTGCTATTTGTGTATGTGATTTCTGTTAATTATTTAATTTTATTTCTGTCCTTTTCTTCCAACCATTCTGACTTCCATCAATATTTTCTGAACTCTTACTATAGTCCAGGTGCTATTCTAAGTGCTGGAGATACAATGGTAAACAGGAGACAAAAGTCCAGGCATCAAGGTACTTACATTCCAGTGGGAAAACAGACAGAAGAAACATAAATATGTAATATTATATCATGTACTTAAAAGTGCTTTGAAGAAAACTAATGTAGGCTGAAGGGACAGAAGAGGCTATTTTAGGGTAGGGTAATTAGGAAAGGATTTAGTGAAGAAGTGGCATTTGAAGAGACACTACATGAATGAAGTGAAGGAGTAAGCCACATAGAGATCTTGGGGAAAAAGCCTTTTAGGCAATTGCAAGGGATCATTTATGGGACGAGGTTGGTGAGTTCAAGGAATAGTACCACCACAAATGTACCTAGAAACAGAGTGAAACCAAGTGAAACGGAGTATGGAGAGGATGACAAGATATAAAGTCAGAAAGACTCACAGGAGCAAGACCCTATAGGGTCTTCTAGGCCATAGTAAGAAGTTTCAATTTGACTGTAAGAGAAGCCATAAAGAGATATTGAGGAGGGCAGTGATATGATCTAACTTACATTAAAAAAAAAAAATGTCAGTGGCTAAAAGGAGGCAAGAGTGGCCTAATAGGACAAGTTCAGAAGGCTACTGCAGTATACGAAGCAAAAAACAGTTGCTTAGACAAGGATGGCACTGGTTGAGGTGGTCAGATTCAAAATCTGAAGGAGAGTGGAAGGTATAGGCTTCTAGTTATGGAATGGATAAGTCATAGGGATGAAAGGTACAGTAAAGGGAATATAGTCAATCGCATTATAATAGCGTTGTATGGTGACAGATGGGTACCTACACTTGTTACGAGCATAGCATAATGCAGAGTTGTTGAATTACTATGTTGTATACTTGAAATCAATGCAACATTGTGTGTCAACTATGCTTAAAAAATACATTTTACTTTAATTTTTTTTTTTAATTTGACAGAGAAAGAGAGAGATCACAAGTAGGCAGAGAGGCAGGCAGAGAGAAGGGGAAGCAGGCTCCCCGTTGAGCAGAGAGCCCAATGCAGGGCTCGATCCCAGGACCCTGAGATAATGACCTGAGCCGAAGGCAGAGGCTTTAACCCACTGAGCCACCCAGGTGCCCCTTACTTTAATTTTTAAAACAGATTTTATTTATTTATTTTCTTTTACAGAGAGTGCACGTAAGCAGGGGAAGGGCAGAGGGAGAACAAATCTCAAGCAGACTCCATGCTGAGTGCAGAGCCAAAAAAAAAGACCGCATTTTAAAGACAAAGCAATAGGATTTGCTGATGAACTGGAGATTAGGTATGAGAGAAAAGAGAGGCTACAGGTTTTCGGCCTAATAATCTGATAAAAAGTGATGATATATGGAAAAGAAAGAGTATTTGGGGATAAAAAAAAATTTGTCCACGTAAGTTTGAAATGCCTACTACAAATCCAAATAGTCAATTAGATATCATTCAAAGAAGAGAGCAGACATACTTGAGAATCATCAGCATACAGATAATATTTATAGCAACAGGCTTGAATAAGATTGTCTAGGTAGGCAACGAATGTTGACAGAGAAAGAGATCTGAGGATTCAGCCCAGCCATACTGCCCAACATTTAGATGTCACAAAGAAAAGAATAGCTAGCAAAGGAGATTGGAAAGAACTGCCAGCAGAGTGTGGTTTCCCAGGAAAACGAAGTGAAGAAAGGGTTTTAAGAAGGAATGATCCACAATGTCAACTGCTGCTGAGGAGTATGTCAAATTGTGTTGGGAAGTTTAGTAAGAAAATGTCTCCCTTGCTGTTATATCATTTCTTGATGCTGGCAGTGCCCCTGCTTCCAGCAATTCCTCCTTCCTCTTTTTAATTCTTAACTTATTTAGAATAGGAAATTACACAACCACATTTCTTAAAATTATATTCAAAGTAACTGCAAGTACTTTCTGGAAACAATGTGAGAGAGTCTCCCATAAGCAAAGTGAATGAACTTCAGTATGTGAATTTTGTAATCTTATTTACTCTCAACTGTGATCAAGGAAGCTGAGTTTCCCGATTATTGAATTTTGAAAAAGTATAAAAAATTATATATAAAAACTAGAAAATGATGGAGAATAAAAGTCATAAGCCAGCAATGTTTTAAAGGATAACTATACCCAAAAGGAAAAACAAACCAAACAAATGACCAAACACCACCCCATCCCTTTGAATCATTTATAACAACGAAAACTTAGCCCTGACAAATTTCTCTTTCAGTAGCAGCTCTGTTAGTTTGGTACTAGTTTTGATAGAGGGACAGAATATAACATAGGCATATTACAAGGATAATTTAATTCAAAATTTAAACAACTTACCGGCAAGCACAAGGGTAACGTTCAGTACAATGAATATTCCACAAAATAGGCCAACTCTAAAAGTAGTCCATGCTGGTGCAGGCTGTAGAAAGAAACACAGCATGCTGGGCATAGGGCAAAACACTGCATACATTTAGTATATGCTGTAATAAATTAGTAGTATGAGTCCAAAAGCTCTACCATGAAAAAAATATTTTAAGAAATGAATTTTTTATAAATCAGAACTGGAGAAACATCCTTAATTCTCCTGTAATATAAAATAGATTTGCCTGTTATATGAATTCCTTTAGAAAAATCTGAGTTACTAAGTAAAAAAAATTTAATCTTAAACACTGAATCATATATACACTGAGTTTTTCTTATGGGAGAAATCTAAGTGTGATTTCATTTTTATAAGGTATATATCTTTAAATTTTGTAGGTCACTATTACTCAGAATTCACATATTTGGTACTAAGACAAGGGCAAAATTAAGAACACTTGTGTTCTATATTATTTAAACTATTACCACTGCGGTAACAAAGTGAATTTTTTTTTTAAGATTTTATTTATTTTTTTGACATAGAGAGATCACAAGTAGGCAGAGAGGCAGGCAGAGAGGAGGAAGCAGGCTCCCTGCTGAGCAGAGAGCCTGATGCAGAACTTGATCCCAGGACCCTGAGATCATGACCTGAGCAGAAGGCAGAGGCTTTAACCCGCTGAGCCACCCAGGCTCCCCCAAAGTGAATTTTTAAAAAAAGATTTTATTTATTTATTTGAGAGAGAGAGCACAAGCGGGGGTGGCAGGCAGAGAGAGGGAAAAGCAGGCTCCCCGCTGAGCAGATAGCCCAACGTGGGGCTCAATCCCAGGACCACTGGGATCATGAGCTAAGCCGAAGGTAGATACTTAGCCGACTGAGCCACCCAGGTGCCCCTAAAGTGAACTTTTAAGATACAACAGACATTCTCCAGAGATTGAAATATCAGAATCTCCAGAGTGTGTAGGTTCAAAAAAGTATTTTTCTCTATTTTATGGTGGTTCTATATTTAGAAAATGATAAAAGGAAATCAACTGTTTTCTAATATAAAAGAAAGTGCCCAGATATTTTAAACATAAAGGTATGAGAAAGAGGAGAGAGAAAATATTGTGGAATTAAATATTTGCTATGGCTATTATAAAGAACTGTTGTTGTTAAAGGTGTAGTGTTTTAAAGGTTACATTTTTCTGGGGGATTCACAGTAGAAGAAACTCCTCAGTGTTTGAAAAAAAAATACATTTGGGAAAAAAGGAAAAAAAATTACATTTAAGATAGTTCAAATGTTTTCTAAAAACCTTTAAATGAAAAAAAGCATTGGGACTCTCTCTGACCTACAAATTAACCAGTAACAGGTATCTGAATTGTTAAAGATTGAAAGCATCCAGAGGGAAGATAGTCATTTGTATTTAAAAAAAAAAAATTCTAGTTTAAAAAACTGTATAATTTATCATATATAAAAGAACACTCATAATGTATTTGGACTGTTAGGAATAATGAAGTGTTCCTATACTTATCACCCCTCATCAGAAATAGAACATTTCTATTACCTTTGAGGTCCCTATCCTTTCCAGATCCATAAACCTTCCCTCCTCACCAAGGATATCCATTTCCATGTTTTCTCAGCTTTACCAGTTCTTTTTGCATTTAGAAATACCTTAAGTTTTCAAGATTTTCTTATTTTTAATAGGTTTACTAAAATGTAACACATTAAACTGCACATATTTAAAGCATACAATTTGATGTTTTGATATATGTGAATACTTAGGAAATTATTACCATAATCAAGAGAATGAACTGATCTCTTGCCCCCACCCCAAGAGATTGTTCATGCCCTTCTGTAACACTTTTCTGATCACCAACCCTATTCCACCCCGCAGAAAACCACGGACCTGCTGTCATTATATAGTTGCATTTTCCAGAGTTTTAGATAAACAGCATCATATAGTATATACTCTTTTTTGGTCTGGTTTCTTTCCCTCAGTGTAATTATTTTAAGATGCACCCATATTGTTCCATATATTAATGATTATTCCTTTTTATTGCTGAGTAGTATGCCATTGTATGGATATACCATTACCGTTTACCCATTCATCTATTGATAGATATGATCTATTGCCAGGTTTAGGTTATTATGAATAAAGTTGCTTCAAAACATTTTGTGAAACATTTTTTAAAGGATTTTATTAATTAATTAATTTTAAAGAAAGCTCTATGTCCAACATGGGGATCAAACTCAAGGCCCTGAAATCAAGAATTGAATGCTCTACTGACTGAGCCAGCCAGTTACCCCTTATGTAAACATCTTTATATGAAAATATGCTTGCATTTGTCTTGGGTTAATACCTATGAGTATAATGGCCAGATCATATGGTAGGTGAAGTTTAATTTTTAAGAAACTGCCAAATTATTTTCCAATATGGTTGTATCATTTTACTTTCCACCAGCAGCATATGAGATATCAGAGCTTTGTTCCTCCAACATTTAGTATTCATATTTTTAGTCATTCTAATAGGTATATGTTACCTCACTGTGGTTTTAATTTGGATTTCCCTATGACTAATGTTACTGAACATCTATTCACATGTTTACTTGCTATGCATACCTCTTTGATTGTTTAGATCTCTTGCCCACTTTTAAGCTGGGTTATTTGTTTTCTTACTTTTGAATACTGTAGTTCTTATAGTTATATATTTTATTTATTCTATTTTTTTCCTAGTCTGTTGCTTTTTTCCATTCTCTTAATATTGTCTTCTGAAGAGCAGAAGTTTTAAATATTGATGAGAAGCTTTTGGTTTTATTTCTTAGAAGTCTTTGCATAAACCAGTCATCAGGACTTTTTCCTATATTTTCTTCAAAAATGTGTACTTTTAGGTTTTCACTTAACTCTATGGTATACCTAAAATTAATTTTGTATATGATGTGAAAGACGTGTGGAAGTTCTTTTTTTTTTGCACGTGGAAGACAACTGCTCCAGCACCATTTGTTGAAAACACTATCTTTTTTCCACTGAACTGTCTTTAAATTAGTTGACCACATATTTATTGGTCTATTTTTGGACTTTTTATTCTGTTTCACTCTTGACATTAATACCACACTGTCTTGATTACTGTAGTTTTAATAAGTTTGATACAAGGTAGTGTCAATCTTGTTCCAAAGTTTTTTTGGTTTTCTTGATCCTTTTTAACTCCATATTGATTTTTAAATTTGCTAACCAGTTATATACATTTATCATAAATATAAAGCCCTGTTGAGATTTTGAGCTGGACTGTGTTGTATTTATGGATCAATTTAGCAAGAAATGGTAACTTTGAAATACTGGGTTTTCTAACCCGTGAACATGATATATCTTTCATGCATTTGTTTCTCTTAATTTCTCTCAGCAATGTTTTATAGTTTTCAATGTAAAGATCTTACATATCTTTTGTTAGATCTATCCCTACATATTTCAATTATAAATAGCATTTTAAAATGTTTTATTTTGGGGCACCTGAGTGGCTCAGCTGGTTAGCTATCTGCCTTTGGCTCAGGTCATGATCCCAGAGTTCTGGGATTGAGTCCCACACTGGGCTCCCTGGCCAGCAGGAAGCCTGCTTCTCTCCCTTCCTCTGCTGCTCCCCCTGCTTGTGCTTTCTCTCTCTGTCAAGTAAATAAATAGTCTTAAAAAAAAAACAAAAGAAATTAAGAAAAAAATTTTTTTAAGATTTTATTTGAGATAGAGAGCGAACAAGCGAGCAAGACAGAGCACAAGTAGGGTGAAGTGCAGAGGGTAAAGCACAGAGGGAGAAGCAGACTCCCTGCTGAGCAGGGAGCCTGATGTGGGACTCAGTCCCCGGACTCCCGGATCATGACCTGAGCCGAAGGCAGATACTCAACTGACTGAGCCACCAGGCACCCAATTTTTTTTTTTAATTGTTCTGAATGGTACATAGAAATGCAGTTTACTTTATTAATGGTCTTATAGTCTGCAACCATGTTAAACTCACTTATTAGTTCTAGCAGCTATTCTAATGACTCACTGGATTTTTCTACATAGTTTAGCATATCATCAGCAAAAAACTCCATCAGTCTTAGTTCTTTGTTTCTAATCTGAATGCCTTTTATTTCTTTTTCCTACCCTACAACACTGGCTAGAATCTCTAGGACAATGTTGAATAAAAGTGGTTAGAATGAATATCCTTTTTTGTACCTAGTGAGGGAGAGGGTATTCAGAGTTTCACTATTAAGTATGATATTAGTTATAGGTTTTTTCATAAATGCCCTTTATTAGGATGAGGAAGCTCTTTTTGTTACTGGTTTCCATTCTACTGTGGTCAGAAAACTTATATTCTATGATTTAAATCATTTTAAGTTTACTGACACTTATTTTATGAAACAGATATGTCACTTTAATGTTTCTGGTATAATTACCGTGTAAACGTCATTTGATAAAAAAATTTTTTTTGATGTAACTATGGCATCTTGGATGAAGTTTTGTAGTAGCCCAGCATACCTGAATCTTCCCACCCCATATCGTTAAATACCTAATCATACCATTTGGTGACTGTAACATTAAATAAGTATCTCAATAATTTGGGGAGACCAAGAAGTTAGCATATCAATAAGAATAAACAAGAGAAGGAATACAGCATAAGAAGAGAAAGGTGGGAAGACATTACAATTCATTATGAAGTGAGACCTGGCACTGAATTTTTTAAAAACAAAATAACAGTAGTAATAACTACTTTTAAAATGTGGCTAACCCCCCCCCTTTTTTTTTTAAGGAGAGAGCGAGCAGGATTGGAGACCAGAGGGAGAGGGAGAGAGAGAATCTTAAGCACTCCCGGAACAAAGCCTGATGCGACGCTTAGTCTCATGACCCTGAGATCATGACCTAAGCCAAAATCATGAGCTAGGGCACCTGGGTGGCTCAGTGGGTTAAAGCCTCTGCTTTCGGCTCAGGTCATGATCTCAGCGTCCTGGGATGGAGGCCCGCATCGGGCTCTCTGCTCGGCGGGGAGCCTGCTTCCTCCTCTCCCTGTCTCTCTGCCTGCCTCTCTGCCTACTTGTAATCTCTCTCTCTGTGTCAAATAAATAAATAAAATCTTTAAAAAACAAAACAAAACAAAAACAAAATCATGAGCTGGACTCTTAACTAAATAAACCACCCAGACGCCCCCAACATATTTCTTAAAGTAATGAAACTAGTATGTTTTATCAACTAAACAGATTGTGTTGATTATTAAATAGGCAAAACCAAACAACTGGAAGAAATACTAACCTGAGCAGCTCCCAAAGGAGGGACACGTAAACGCTTCATAGCTTTTTGTCGGTCACCATCTTCAAGTTCATTAGTCACTACAGCCTAGAAAGACATAGTCAATTTTGACACAGGTTGTACTAATCTTGAGTAATACATAAATAACTCTGAACCATTTATATACATGGTATTCTGATAACCTATTGGTCAATGTATACTGACAAAGCAAAAGACAAAAAGCATGAGTAAAGAATATTATATTCAAAGCTAGCAACAAATTACAAAAGGAGAATAAAGATGAGGAATTATTTCATTAAAAATAAGACATTAATGCTATTGAAAATATGTGGTACATAAGTGAGATTACTATACCTCAGTTTCAGAGATGAGCTGGTTGATTTTCTTGCACGTATAAAATGGGGCCACTTCAACATGAGCCACTCGCCAATCTGCTCCACGAGAAGTTTCCAGGATTTTGTCATGCTTTTTAAGGATTTTTCGAAACCCTGTAAAATTCAGATTCTACAGAAAGAAATGAGAAAAACTATTACAATGTCCACCACCAGAAACAAAGAAAAATAATAAGCACTATGCATTGATGAGCTGACTGATGACAGAGTACTGAGGGAAATGGCAATGCTTTCACATAAGCATTTACTACTAAAAGGATAAGACTCTTCTTTCTTGGGTCGGCTGGTTAAGCGACTGATTCTTGGTTTCAGCTCAGGTCATGATCACAGGGTAGTGAGATCAAGCCCCACATCAGGCTCTGTGCTCAGTGAGGAGTCTGCTTGAGACTCTCTCTCTCTCCCCCTCCCTCTCCTTCTGCCCTTCCCCACCACATGCTCTGTCTCTCAAATAAATAAATCTTAAAAAAAAAAAACTCTTCTTTCTTATTCCATCTATTTATTTCAAGGTAGTATGCCATCAGTAATAAAAGAAACCCTAAACTATGAACACTATAATTTCTATTTCAAGTAAATTAATGGAAGTCTTATACTCAAAACATTTTTATTTCCTTATGTACAATTATTCTCAAAAAGGCTAATTTATATTATTTTGCTTCATGATCAAAAGGCAACAATCAGAAAATATTTTGGATTTATCATACACTGAATACAATTATTAGTTCTTTGTTTTTTGAAGGACTGGTATCACTATGTATTTCCCCCCCTACTATGCAAGCATGCATGAACCAGCATAGATAATGGAAGATCATCTATTTCTTTTAATTTCATTTTGCTTCCATCCATTCTGTTTGGGGATGGGAGTGCAAAAAGAGTAACACTGATCATACATACAGGATTTCGCTGATAATGGATAGGAGATTGCACTCTTCCTCCATTTCTACAATATCAAAATACTATACTTTTCTACATTCTCAAATTGTTCTTTGATACATGCAAAAAAGCAGGAAATTGTGGATTTCTATGGTTCTTTAAACCAGAGATCTCCCAAATTTCCTGATCACATATCCTTATCAGTAAAAAAATTGAGCATTTACTTCAAATTAGACTTTGCTTGCTTGCTAATTTGTTTGTTTATCATTTTTGATTTCTCCTAGGGGTGCAAACACTGTGATTTAGAGACTGCTTTCAATTAATTTTCCATTCTCCTCATTCTCAAAATATATTCTTACAGAATAGCCAGCCTTAAAGAATAAAGAATAGAAGGGAACCTTTATAATTAACAATTACTTTTGTTTTCCCAAGGAGCTTGTTATAGTGACCCCAAGCAAAAGCTTCTGGGAAAGTTAATAAAATAAAATTTAACAAGGATGTTTCTCTGAAACACACAAGCATAATTGATGAAATATGAAACTTTAATGTTTTATAGCATTCTAAGAAAGAAGAAATATTTTTGTTTCTTTTAAAATATAAATTATAAAGCTACAGATAAATTTCAAAGGAAAGGAATTTCCCATCATGTATTTTACTATTCTTCTAAAATTACTTTCCAACGGGGTTCTTCTTTGAATGATAAAATATTAAATTACCAAAGAAGGTAGAATTATGAAAGAGAAAGAGAAGGAAATAACTACATGCGTTAACAACTTAGATTACTGCAGATAAAGACTATAATGACTTTTTATTTTAAAACTCCAATGTTTACCCTTAGAATACTTTCATTGTATAACCTTTATTTTTTGTATGTTTTATATAATCACTGATTAGAAGTACTAATCACAATAATAAAATAGAAAAAGAATAGCATGTAAGTTCTCTTTAAAGATAGACGCTTTTGCCTACTTAAATGTTTATTACTGAATAAATAATGTTTTTCAATAAATTCATTATAGATTTAACTATGTAAACAAATCTGTAAAGAATTAGAAAAGAATAAATGCCTTCTATTCCATAATTTAATGTACATGGGTAATTCAGCTTCTCAGATTGGGTTTTAAAAATGTTAAGTGATACATCACAATAGCCTAGATATCCAGTCTCTATACATGTTTCTGTGACCTAATTTCTTTCAGAAGATATTTTTTTACTTTTAAAAAAATTGTATTTTCATTTTAATGTAGTTAATATACACTATTGTATTAGTTTCAGATATACAATAGAATAACCCAGTAATTCCATACAGATTTTAATAGTTATATTACAGTCTGTGGATAATACAATGGGAAGATTCTCAGTGGCAAGTTATAAAGTTAGTATTTTTTATATTATTAGTGTTAGTTTCAGGAAAGTTAACTGTCTAATTGTCTTTGTGAAAATTTTGTTATAGGCTTGGAGGAATGTAAAGCTCTTATATAGCCAGCAGTGGCTCAATGAACATATATAATTTCTATTTCTATGTATTACCAGAGGATGCCTCTAAAAATAAGAAGTAAACCATGAATCAAGCGTTACGTGTGCATACTGTACAAAAGGCTTTAGAAAACTGATCTTCAAAAACAGAAGTCTTAACACTATTTTCTCACCTTTGATATATGGTTTTTAGCCAATAAGAACATCTGAAATTACATTAAGAACCTAAAAAATAATGACGTGCTAAGGATTTCCCTTTTTGGATTAGCCCATTAGTATCGTTCAAGGTTAATTTCAAAGTTCTCAATTATTTGAAGGTTCCATTCTCCGGGATAAGACTCTAAGTACCTGATAGTTCTGCAGCAGGATAAGACTGAGGTAGAACTCGCTGAAGGCCAGTTTAAGGTCTTTAATATTCCTATGTTGGACACGTTCCTCATGGGACAAATGGAAGACTGGCTTCCTGCGCTGTCGCAGTGTAGTAACGCCAGTGCTCTCTTTCTGTGCATCCAGCGATGACTGAAGCTCATTCTGAAGTGTAGCAAACCTGCGCTGAGCCTCTGCAAGCTTTTCTATAAAAACAAAAAACAATTTCAAATCATCAAGATAAAAAAGCTGGTAAAGTTCTCAGTGACTTTTAATTTCTTACTATTTATTCTGGTCTGTTTCCCTAAAATTTCTAGGAAAAAAATGTTGCATGTTACATGTAATATTTAGAACTGGATAGGAAAAAAAATGCTTTGGTATAACATTTTGTTCTATCTTTCTATCCCACATTTCCCTCCCTGCAAAACCTCAAGTGTACCCTTTGTTTTTACAGATGAAGACATAGAATCTAAAAAGCCACTAAAAGTGAGAAGGCAAAATGGTACAGCCGCCATATTATAATTTGGAAAAGTTTGTTAATTCTCAAGAAGTTAAACATAGAGTTAGTTACATTAAGATCCAACAATTTCACCCTTAGGTATATATGTTCACACAAAAACTTGTACATATACATGAATTTGTATTCATAATAGTGGAATACAACCTAAATGTCCACTAACTGATGAAAGGATAAGCCAATTGGTTTTATTACATATATTACATATACATATAATATTATTATATATTACATAATGGAATATTAACATGTTATATATAATGTATTATATATTATATACGATGCTATTGTATAATATATAATATATGTTATGTCATTATATATGTTGTTATATATAATACATATTTTATATATATTATACATTAATATATAAAAGAATATTATTCAGTCATAAAAAAGAATGAAGTACCGATACATATTATAACATGAATCAGTCTTAAAGAAATCATGGTAAGTGAAAGAAGCCAGACATAAAATGCCACACATATTGTCTTATTATTATTCTATTTATATGAAATGTCCAGAACAGGCAAATCCAGAGACAGAAAGATTAGCAGTTGCCAGGGTCTAGGAGGCAGAAAGAATGGGGAGTGACTGCTAACGGGTATGGGGTATTTTGGGAGTGATGGAAATGTTCTGGAATTATATAATGGTGATGGTTGTACAACCTTGTGAATATTCATGATTTGAATCTCTCTCCTCAGGAATAGATAGCTCAGAGCTCATGTGAGTAAGTCACGCTCACCTGGGATAATCTCCCATTCTTAAAGTCAACTGATTTGGGACCTTAATTACAGCTACAAAATCCCTTCATAGCAACACCTAGGTAGATGTTTGATTGAATAACTGGGAGAAGGTAGAGAATACACTATGGAGGAAGGGTTCTTAGAATCTACAATTACAGCTACCATGTATTTCTGAAATGATGCAAATTTCTGAAGACACCAAACGCCACTTGGTTCAGTAGTCAAATGGAGGTCTATAGTGTTCAGGTGACAGATGAAATACTAACCCAGTTGGTCCCGACTCACATGATGATTGCTTTCTCTGTTCCAGAATGTATAATTGGAGTAGAAACACCAGGCCACTTGTAGAAATCTCCACATTGACTGTGACCCAGAGCTAAGAGCTCTTACTATAGGAAGGACTAATGGAAGTTTCTAGAACTTTTCCCTATCAAGATAATAACCAAGAAGCAAAAGCACATCCCTGAGGGAACTCCAGAGGTTAGTGCCACTGCCAGAGACTTGAAAGATGCAAGGATGTTGATATCTATCCCATCCCCATTTATCTGTTTAGTCTGTGGAGAAATTGGATGGACCTTGAAAAATAACTGNTAGGTAGGCTCCATGCTGGGCCCTACATTGGGTATAGAGATTACTTAAATAAAAACTTTAAGAAAATAAACCACAGATTAAAAAATTACTATTGGGGCGCCTGGGTGGCTCAGTGGGTTAAAGCCGCTGCCTTCGGCTCAGGTCATGATCCCAGGGTCCTGGGATCGAGGCCCACATCGGGCTCTCTGCTCAGCGGGGAGCCTGCTTCCTCCTCTCTCCTCTCTCTCTGCCTGCCTCTCTGCCTACTTGTAATCTCTCTCTGTGTGTCAAATGAATAAATAAAATCTTTAAAAAAAAAAAAAAAAGAAAAATAACTGTGGATTATAGTAAATTTAATCAAGTGGTCACTCTAATAGCAGCTATTTTTCTAGATGTGGTATCATCACTGGAACAAATCAACAGAGCCTGTAGCACCTGGTATGCAGCTATGCAACTAATAATGTAGCTTCTCATCAGGTAACAGACACCTGCATGGACTCTGAGCCCCAGAAATAGCACCATTCCCCATTAATACTGGTCAGGTACCTAGTGGCAGGTTGAATGCATTGGATGTCTTCTATTACGCAAGGGGCAGAAATCTGTCCTCTGTGGAATAAATATGTTCTTGATATGGTTGTACATTCCCAGCTCATAATGTTCCTGGCTAGCAGCACGATTAACTGGAATGCCTTATCCATTTTCATGGTATTCTACACAGCTTTGTTTCTGATCAGGAAACTCATTTCACAGCAAAGGTTGTAAAGCTATAAGCATATCCATGGAATAATATGGTCTTACCACATACCCAGAAATTGCGGGCCTAAAGAGAGACTTAACAAAGTGAGTTGGAAGACAATACTCTGTAAGAATTGGGTTCTGTCTTACAGGATACAGTATTAAGACCATTATATTTATTGGTGCTTTCACAAACACAGCCAAAATACAGGGTCTAGGAATCAAGGGATCGAAGTGGGAGTGGCTCCTCTCACTACTATAGCCAAAAAACACTCACTTAATTTTTGCTTTCCAATCTGCAACTTGAACTCTTGCCTATTGTTTAGTTCTCAATGGAAAATGCTTCTTTCAGAGGAATACAACAATGGTTCTCCTTAATTGGAACTTAAGACTGCCACCTGGCCATTTGGGGCTCATCATACCACTGAACTGGTAGGCAAAGAGGTTATTTACTGGTTAAGTGATTGATCTTGTTTACCAAGGGGAAAGTGAGTTGTTGATACACAATAGGAGTAAGGAGGACTGTGCCCATAATCCAGGAGACTCTCTGGAACACATCCTAGTTTTTCCATGACAAGTAATGAAAGTTAATGGAAAACTATAGAAATCAAAGAAAAGAATTATTAAGGATTCAGACCTTTCAAGATTTAAAGTTTGGGTTATCCCATCCAGTAAAGAACCCCGCCAGCTGGGCTTCCGGCTGAGGGCAAAGGAAATATGAAAGGGGTAGCGGAAAAAGCAAATCACAGGTATCAACTATGGCCTCTTAACCTTGTTGCTCTTTTACACACCTTATACTTCCCTCTCTTTCTCTTTTTGTTGCATTCTGGGTAACTACTTCAGCTCTATGTTCAAGTGTATAAACTTTCTTAATCTCTACCTAATTAGCAGGTTTAACTAGTTAAGATATGAATTTCAGTGATTACATTTTCATTTTAAAAATTCTAATTGGTTATTTTATTTTTAAGATTTTATTTATTTATTTGAGAGAGCGAGAGAGCACAAGTGGGGGGAGGGGCAGAGGGAGAGAGAGAAGTGGACTCCCTCTGTTGAGCAGGGAGCATGGCGCCAGCTGATCCCAGGACCCTGAGACCATGACCTGAGCAGACACTTAACTCACTAAGCCACCCAGGTGTCCCTCTAATTGGTTATTTCATAAAGTCAATTCCGATAGTTTCTTATTTTGTGCATGGGTTTTGATAATCTTTTTCAGGTCTTTAGCCTTATTAAGCATGTATTTTATTTTGTAACTAACAATTTTGCATATTTTATGTGGCATTTTACTGTTTTGTAGTGAGAGGTATACAGAATTTCTTCCTAGTCTTCTTCCATGTTATAAGAAAAAGAACAATTCACCTATTTTCAAATCTCACACTGAAAAGGCAAAATGAATCTCAAATTTCTTTTTATAGAAGTCAAGCATTTCCATTGCAAAATTGCTCATCTTATTATCCTTCTGACCAAAAACAATGTAGAACTTTTTGGTTCTTTCTTAGTTCACTGTACACTTAGTGATTCTGTAATTTTTTCATGATGCTCCTAGACCAAAAAATATATAGATATATTAGAACAAAAGAACACTTCTGTTCTATTAACAACTTGAGTATTTATGTCCTGACCAATTAAAAGCCATTTGAAAAAATAATATACACAAATACAAACACATATTTAATGAAAGAATGTCATAATTTATCCAAGGTCAACTGTAAATTACTTTGCTGATTAGAAACCTTAGGTAATTAGCAAGACCCCAAAGCTAGAAAATCATAATATGAATTATCAACTTTTATTGTTAAGAGACTAATACATGAATTTGGTATTTGTTTACCTACCTTTGCCAGCTGTCAACACATATATTTTATAATTATTTACATGGACATTAAAAATGAAAGAAGTCCAAAACACAGGAAGAAAGAAGAACCATTACTTCCTATGCGCCAGCAGTAAGTCAGGAAACAAATACCTCCCCATCTGGCAAACTCCTTACTCATTTTACAAGGCTAATCTCAAATATCATTTTCTATGTGAAGTCTTTCTTGCCTAAAAACTCTTAGCCATACCTTGAAACTCCCTCTACTGGACACTCATGAGGTCACAAATATGCATACAAAGCACACTAAACATAATTCTTTGTTTATATGTTTGTTTCATTGACTGTTGAGCTCTCTGAACCAATGTTTCTCTCTGGAGGCAAAAAAAAAATCTTCATTTTTTAATGGTGAGCAACTTTTTAGTAGCTTTTTCAGGTATACTTTACATAGCATAGTGTTTACCCATGGTAAGCATAGTTTGTTGATTTTTAGTAAATGTGTAGATTTGTACAATCATCAGCACCAACCAGTTTTAGAACATTTCCAACATCCCATATGCTTCTGTCAGGGCCACTGGCTGTCAATCCTCACTCCCCACCTCGCAGCCCCAGGTAACCACTGATCCACTTTCTGTTTCTATACATTTGCCCTTTCTGGACACTTTTATAAAGGAATCATACAATATGTTGTCTTTTGCATCTGTCTGCCTTCTTAGCATGATTTTGAGGTTCATCCATTTTGTATCATGTATCAGTAGTTGGTCCTTTTATTGGTGAATTATACTTTGTTGGGTGGATACATTACATTTTGTTTAAATATTCATCAGTTGACAGACATTTGAATTGTTTCTAATATTTCTACTATAGAAATTATGCTGTTAACATTCACCTATAAATTTTTGTATGGAATATCATCATCACCTTTGTAATTGTAAGAATTTGTATACGGTAGGCTCAATCCAAGTTTGCTGACTGACTGACTTAATGAATATGTAGGAAAAACTTTTCTCTAGTAATCCAAGTTCCCATACAGAAATAGAGGAGAAATCATTACCAGGGTATTCATCTACTTTTTTGAACTATTTTCTTCCTTAAGGGTAAGGCTATCTAGAAGAGCATATGAGGGAAAATCCTTGGTTGGGAGTAGGGGAATAACAGCATGTAATTTGAAAAAAAAAAAAATTTCAAAGCACCTATATGCCCCTCAAAGAGCTATAAGGTTAACAAAATTTTTCTTATTTTTCATAAATATATTTCATTTAGGGGCACCTGGGTGGCTCAGTGGGTTAAGCCTCTGCCTTCGGCTCAGGTCCTGGGACTGAGCCCCGCATCGGACTCCCTACTCAGCGGGGAGCCTGCTCCTCCTCTCTCTGCCTACTTGTGATCTCTCTCTCTCTGTCAAATAAATAAATAAAATCTTAAAAAATATATATATATTTCATTTATATATATTTTACTTTTAGAAAAGTTATTTCAGAACTATAAGCTATCTTCAGAATAATAAAGCTATTATACTGTTATGGAACTGAAGAATAATTCTTGATAAAGTCAGTGTTTTAGAATACATTTATTTTTTATATACTTATCTTGCAATGTCACGAGCTTGCTAATTCAATGTATGGACCTCAGCGTTATTTGGAATACGAAGAAGGTTGTAAGAAGGTTGACTAACCCTAAATGACTCGGAATAGATAATTTTGTTGTATTACATGAATTTTTTGTTCTGCTTTAATCTGGAATTCTTATTACCTGAAATTGTTACACCTCAAATACTGAAGTCTAAAATCTCCACGTATAAATAAAACATAATATACTTCAATTTTTTTCTATAATAATAACTGAATCCTTATTCTCTTATAGCTCCAGCCTCAACAGACTGTTTGTAATCCTCCTCACCCCCAAATATGTCATGTATTTTGATGTCACGATGCATATGGCTAGGTGTTTCCTTGAAATACTGTACTTCAAGTCCTCTACCACTGTTATCCCCAATATGCTCCTCCAAGAGCATGTGGAAATGCCCAGCATTTTCAAAGATTCAATTTAAATTTTACTTCTTCTGAAGGCTTTTCCACCATCCCTCTCTTTTCTTCCAAGTCAAGTCAATGCTTCTTCACGTCATTTTCCATAGTACTTTGCAAAACTCTAAAATACCAAGTATCATATTGTACATAAACTTAAAAGAAATAGATACAACTGGTAAATAAACACATTAGATATAATCTAATATTTTCTATTCCACTATATTCTATTCATATTTTTTTAAATGCTCATGACAACCCCAGGTATTTTAATTTCCTGACCATGTATTGCATCATAACTTATAGTTTAAAAGAATATTAATTTAGATGATAGCATTTTTATGAAGATGCCATCCTGCAACTGTATTACTCCATGACCAGGGACATAACCCATCTTATCAGACTTAGAAAGAAAAAAAATCTATCAGTCTTAAAAAAGAACTAGGAGACTTCAGGGATTAGTAATGTTACCACCAAAAAGGAACCTTCCTTTAAAAAACCTCCCTCTCCTTCCCTGGTCTTCAAGTATTAAAAGATAGGAGGGAATGATAGTGGACATGTGGGTAATATATAAATAATTGTAATTTTAATTTTCATCAGATATGATAACAAGAAAGCCAGCCAGTCTGGTTGCTTTAATTCAGGTCCCTTACTTCTCTCCCAACCAACCTCCCAACCCCCATTCTCTAATAGCTCTTAAGTAATGGATTCTGTTGTAATAAACTCAAGAGAATCATGATGTAGGAAAAAACAATTAAGACAATGTGAATTTTAAACAATACTATAGACCTATGATCACCCTAATTAATATATACTTAATCCATGTCTTTACACACATATAAGCAAAGAGTTAAACCAGCCATTAAATCATAATTTAATTATGTGGCTACTAGATACATCTAATCACTTGTAAAATGATATTTAGTATTTCAGTGAAAAAGATCCTTATGTTTTATTACATACACTCAGTGGCATAATACACAATGCCTCAAATTCAGTAAGAATAAAGAAAAACACATAACAGGATTAGGAATAACTGTAACGGGAATAGTTCTGAGTAACTATTATCCAATTGGCCTTACATATATATGAAGCGTGAAAATATTTTACAGCCAAGAAATAAATCTGTTTCTATTGCCATAATTCTTATAAATAACACTACTGCAATTTCTTTCCTTCCCTTCTTCCCTCTTTTTTGGTAAAGAGAGGAAAAGCTCATAACACTGCTGTGAAGTCATAGTAATTGAAGCCAAAAAAATTAGGACAGGTGAAAAAAAACCAACCAAACAAACTGAGATTGTTTAGAAACGAAGGAAAAAGCCCCTATTCAAAACATTCCAACAAAAATGGAAAAAAAAAAAAGAAAGAAAAAAAAGGCCTTGCTTGTTTTAATTGGGGAATATTAAAAGCAACAGATATATTCTAAGATTTTGTTTTTATGTAGGCACATGAAAACACTGCTTAGAATTTTTCTAAGTATTTTGAATGGAGAGAGAAAGCAAACTGGTTCTAACAAAGAGAAAGATGTTGTAACATAGTAATTAATATTACCAATGGAAAAAACATTATTGATGAGGACAAAAAAGATTTCTAAGACTACAGCTTTCAGGATTGATGCCATTTTAGAAAAGACCTAGGAGACTTCAGTGATTAGTAATATTATCACCAAAAAAGAGCCTTCCTTTAAAAAATTTCCTTTCCTTCCATGGTCTTCAATTATTAAATCTTTTGGGGCACTTGGATGGCTCAGTTAGTTAAGCATCCAACTCTTCGTTTTGGCTCAGCTGGTGATCTCATGGGTGCTGGGATCAAGCCCTGTGCTGGGCTCTGTACTCATGGCGGGGGGTGGTTCTGCTTGAGGATTCTCTCCCTCTCTCCTGGCATGTGCACTCTCTCTCCCCCACTCTAAAATAAATAATTTTTTTAAGTAAAAAAAATTTTTTATTAATATAAATGCTTATATCTTATTAACAAAAAAATGTAATAAAACATAAAGAGCAATAAAATGACTTATGTATCAGGTTTTGTGACATACTGACAATAGGTTCTGACTCCTCACAGGTGGAATCCAAGAGGGCTGGGAATCAATTTGTTCATTTTACAAGCAAGGACATGGAGGTCTAGAAAGGTTAAATGGTAAACTTCTTCTAAAAAAAAGAGTAAGGTTCAAAAATCCAAAATGTAATTGGTAGGTAATAGAACTAATATGAAAGTAAGTATCTACATTTTAGTGGTATTCATTCTGTTTTGTTTAGCTTCTATAGCATTTTGTTTGGGGGTATTTAGAAGTTACAATCAAGACTATATCTCATTTAAGAGTGACCATTTTTAGCTGACCATTGAATAATTTGTGAGATACAAGTGGGTGGAGGTAGGTTTATAAGGTGAACTCATCCCTGTATTATTTATAGTTTTTCTGTGCCCTAGTGTCTGAGAATTGCAGTCTATAAGACAATCTGCCATGGAGAAGGTGGCTAAATAAGGAGAAAAATGATATTGTCTAGGACAAGTGCCAAATTCTGTTTCTGTCAATCATGTCTTCATATTACCCATCACTTCCTGACCTGGCAAAAAGTTAGTCTGAAGACTATCAATTTGTACCTACTCTATGGTGACATCAAGAGGCATGCCCAACTGGTCCTGCCAATACTAACAGAAGAAGTCATTTATAATCATAGCCTCCAAATTTTTAATAGTAGAAAGCCTAAAATTATTTTTGAAAAACAATCAAATCTAAGATACCATTTTCAAACTAGGGTTGTAACCCACTATGGGGTAATAAAAAGCAATTGTGGGATCATAAATCAGCATTTTATAAGTCAAACAGAAATAAATATAGAAAACAGAATATATTACACATAGTAAGGATATTATCCCATGAAAAAATTTTAATTGTTTAAATATATTGCATATACACACATACATAGATGCATACAAACATACATAAAACATACATATCTAACTAGGTGTAATGGGTCACAATTTGTATATAGTTTTTGCTATAACTCAATATATAAAAAATATGTATCTATTGTTAAGAATAGATATTTCTTTTGCTTTGTATACCAAGAAGCATTATCTACTCTTTCTGATCTAAATTAACTACACAGAGTTGGGCTTAGAGATCCTTCCCCAAAAAATCACAGCAAAAGAAAAATGCTAACTTGACCTTTTACATTTTACAGGCCTTACTCAGTCTAAACACTTTTTCCCCTGCAAATACCTTCCTCTTTTAGCTTCCTCTTCCTCATGCTTCATGGCTGTCCTCTCCTTCTCTGTCTACACTGCTGGTTCCTCTTCTCCTCCTACCTCCGAACTGGAAATTATCTTTGTTCTTGCACACTGCAATTTCTCTCTGTACATTTTTCCCTTGCTGAAAATCTTTCCATTGCAGTTTCTTTTTTTAAAAAAATTTTTTTTAGATTTATTTATTTATTTGACAGAGAGAGAGATCACAAGTAGGCAGCGAGGCAGGCAGAGAGAGAGGAGGAAGCAGGCTCCCTGCTGAGCAGAGAGCCCGCTGCAGGCCTCGATCCCAGGACCCTGAGATCATGACCCGAGTCGAAGGCAGAGGCTTTAACCCACTGAGCCACCCAGGTGCCTTCCATTGCAGTTTCAAATAGTATTTCTATTTTGTCTCTCCATTCTAAGTGCTTACAATGTAGCACAAAGGACATGCATATACAGTGTGTCCTTTCATGGCTCTGTGCCTCTGCATAAACTGCTCTCTATGCCTAGGAAGTCAAGCCATAACTGAAAGATGAGAAGGACATAGAATTAAGGTATTTGCTTCGTATCTTACTCTTTTTTGCTAGAAATGAGTGACTTGCTAAGGAGACTAAACCAGTAGAAAGGGAAGTCAACAATGCATTTATTTACTAATTCTTAGAAGAAATAATTACTGGAGCAAGGTCTTGAGGATCTAAAATTCAGTGAGCTGTTGTAGAAATTTGCCATGACTAAGAGGGATAACTTTTCTAAAAAGATTGGAGGAGGGCGCCTGGGTGGCTCAGTGGGTTAAAGCCTCTGCTTTCGGCTCAGGTCATGATCTCAGCGTCCTGGGATCGAGGCCCACATCGGGCTCTCTGCTCAGCAGGGAGCCTGCTTCCTCCTCTCCTTGTCTCTCTGCCTGCCTCTCTGCCTACTTGTGATCTCTCTCTCTGTGTCAAATAAATAAATAAAATCTTTAAAAAAAAAAAAAAAAAAAAAAAAAAGATTGGAGGAAAAAAAGTAAGGGTAAGCATGTCAACAAGTACTTAGGGGAGAGGGTGGTAGAGATCTACATTCGTATTATACACCAACAGGAGCTGAAGTTCTTTAGTTTTTAAAAAAAATTTTTTTAAAGACTTATTTATTTATTTGAGAGAGAGAGAGTGTGTGTGTACATGGGGAGAAGGAGAAAGAAACTCAAGCAGAATCTGTGCTGAGTTCAGAGTCTGACGCAGCGCTTGATCCCATGACCCTGAGATCAGGACCTAAGCCAAAACCAAGAGTCCAACGCTTAACCAACTGCACCACCCAAGTGCCCCTGAAGTCCTGTCTATTTATTTGTAAAGTAGGAGGTATAATGAGCATGGTGGAGAAGATGGTGGGGGTGAGAGAATTCAAGAGAATGGTGTTGGGTTTAGAAAAACACTTTGGAGAGGAACCTGGGTAGCTCAGGTTGAGCTCTTGATCTGACTCTTGATCTCAGCTCAGGTCTTGATCTCAGGGTCGTGGGTTCATGAGTATGAGCCCTGCGTTGCGTCCATGCTGGGTGTGAAATCTACTTAAAAAACACACAAAACAAAACAAATCCGCTTTGGAGCAGGGAAAAGGGCACTGATAAGGACCCATGGGAAGCTTTGAGGACACAGTTAACAAATCTAACAGTGAATTTATACTGGTTCAAGTTTGTTCTGCTGTGATTTTTTTCCCCTGGCTATCCTAAGCAGCCTCTGGGTAGGCATAAAGAACGTAAAAGGCTGGGTTGGTTTACAGTTGGGAGTTTCACTAGGCAGAAGCATTACAAAGCAATGAGGGTGAGGAGATTAAAAAGTGCAAAGGTTAAGTGGTTAAGATAACTATTATTAAAAAGCGCAAAGTGGTTAAGATAACTGATGAAGAAGGAAATAATTGGGGGGGGGCTTGTTAACTGGAATAGATGAGGGGGTCAAGAAACCTGAGCTTTATAAGATGAAGAGAGATCCTAAAGGAGTAGAATAGTATAAAATATATATATAAAAAACAGAATTTTAAAGAGTCAGATATAAATAAATGGAAGTTCTATTATTTCCTTCTCAACTCCAACAGCATCTTATAGATGTCACTCTGGAGACAATGCTCTAGAGATAGAAAGGAATATTCCATACAATGGAAAGGCAAAGTAATGTAATTAATAAGCAGGAACTGTCTAATTCAGCTCTGAATTAATAAAATCACATTTCTGACTCTTCTGAAGCTTCAGACTGGACTTTAGTGAAGCTCTATCAAAGTACTGGTTCACGGGCGCCTGGGTGGCTCAGTGGGTTAAAGCCTCTGCTTTCGGCTCAGGTCATGATCTCAGCGTCCTGGGATCCAGGCCCGCATCGGGCTCTCTGCTCAGCAGGGAGCCTGCTTCCTCCTCTCCCTGTCTCTCTGCCTGCCTCTCTGCCTACTTGTAATCTCTCTCTGTGTCAAATAAATAAATAAAATCTTAAAAAAAAAAAAAAAGTACTGGTTCACGATGAAGTTCCCATATCCTTGCAACTGCAAAAGAATCTAGGCAATGACTGTATTAGGCTTAAATAATGAGGTACTAGATTGTGTTCCTACCTCAGATAAAGAAAACATCCCTAAGTACAGTATAGGAGGAAAAGCAAGTTCCATTTAAAAATGACAATCAGAAGGTTAAAGACAGACAAGGCAGAATTTTTCTTTCCTCAGAGGCAGAAATTATCCACTATATGTTGTACCAAAAAACTACTCACCTGAATAAAATGTGTTGATTTTGGCAAGTTCCTTTTCACAGGTTTGGAAAAATTTTTCTTCAAACTTGGCAAAATACCTCTTTACTGTGTCCTCATCTGTAACTGAAAGCAAGGAAAACAGTATTTAAATATGATGTCCAAAAGCCAATTAAGAAAACTAGGGAAATAAAGTTGAAAGATACTACTTCCTTATTCTTCAAAATGACAACAATGAACTGTGAACCATATTAAGGAAAGACTAATGAAAGGCCTCTTCATAGGAACACAGTCATTTTTTAACTGACTGAGACTCTCTAAGTCTCTACTATAATAAACTTAAAGTGGTGAAAAAACTAAATGTTCTAAAACTTCAGGAGAAGAAGACACTACTGTAGACAGATGTGATCAAGGAATATTTGAGGTGTTGGGTGTTGAAATGAGTGGGGTTTAGCAAGAGTAAATATTTCAGGGAATAAAAAAAGGAACTGATAATGAAGACATGAATATATAATATGTTCTTAGAATAAAATGAGTTGTTTCTACTATATTAAATTGCTTTCCACTCATTTTCACTTAGCTGTAACAGATACAGAAAAAAATATAGACTAATGGTTATAAATTACATATTTTAAACCTATAGTTGTTGAATAGGAACAAAAGTGAGTTGAGCAAATGGGTGATTGTACAAGTTTGGTGATAAATGGCAACTGACACCTTCAGGTTAAGGAGTGGTATGGATTCTGGCAAGTGGGAGCACATGTCCATCTAGTTAGTTGCTGCCCTGTGATGACAGGGTTAAAGTTGTCATATCTTCCAATTTTCAGGACATGCCACAAATCTAGATATTTTAAAAACACAGTGTAGTCCAATCAATTTACTGAATACCATATGTACAGATATATGTAGGTTGAGGAACCCCCAAGCCTAAAAGAGTATGTTTCTCGTCCAAGTGAGATCTGCCTAGACTCCAGATGCTAATCATAATTTAGAACTATCCTATTTCTGGATCTCTGGGGCAATCTAAGCTTGAAATGTGTAGAAAAAGCATAGGTCCTTTTATGTTCCCCACCTGCTTCAAATCTTAGTGCAATCCCCAAAACCCTTAAATAATTCATCAGTCCAGAAATAAGAGAAACAGTATTTCCCTGAGTAATATGCAACACACACATGTACATGCTAATTCTTTGTACCAGAGATACTTCAAAGAAAAACAAAAGCTTGAAACAGAGCTCTAAAAAGCATGTCAAATCTACTCATTTAATTTGAATAACACAAATGTGAAGAAAAATTATTACTACACAAAACCTTGACTTATGGGCGCCTGGGTGGCTCAGTGGGTTAAAGGCTCTGCCTTCGGCTCAGGTCATGATCTCAGGGTCCTGGGATGGAGGCCCGAATTGGGCTTCCTGCTCAGCAGGGAGCCTGCTTCCTCCTCTCTCTCTGCCTGCCTCTCTGCCTACTTGTGATCTTTCTCTCTCTCTCTGTCAAATAAATAAATAAAATCTTAATAAAAAAAAAACCTTGACTTATTTACGTATCTTCTTCTCTATTTCTTACACTTTAGAACTTAACAGATAACACAGTATTGAAAGGGTCGACATTTTAAGTTCCTCATGTAAGCTCCATAATTTAGGTATAATAAAGGCTATAGCTGCCCAAGGCCACTGTGAATTATTTTTCCAAAGCAGGTCAAAGCTTCCTTTAAGGTGACCTTGAGTTAGAGATGATCCATAGTAGCAGATGCTGCTCTTAAAATAGCATTTAGCTACAGCTGATTTAATATAAGAGTGATATCTCACTCTACTTTATAACCCATTTTTTTTTACATTTTTATTTTATTCTTTATTGTATTGTTAGGAAAGAAAACCCAAAAGCAAAAAATATAGGCTTGGTCATATTTACTTTGTTTCTCTATTAAAGGAACAAAGTTGTTCACCAAAGCAATTTAAATATAGCTGCTACTTTAAAAGTAATTTTAAATATTAATATTTATATATAGGTTGCATGTTCAACAACAACAAATATTTAAAAAATTACTAAGAGGGGTGCCTGGGTGGGTCAGTTAAGCATCTGCCTTTGGGTGAGGTCATGATCCCAGGGTTCTGGGATCGATCCCTGCAATGTGCTCCCTGCGCAGCAGGGAGCCTGCTTCTCCCTCTCCCTCTGCTCTCCCCACCTCGCTTGTGCTCGCATGTTCTCTCTCTCTCTACTTCAAATAAATACACCAAATCTTAAAAATAAAATATTACTAAGAGCCTAGAAACCAAAAAAATTTAAGCCTCTGAGAAATTAAGACATACAATAAATTTTATGTATTTTTAAAGCATGAACATTCTACTCATGTTTTACCTAAATACTAGTAGTCTCTTATAGATTTCTGGTTCACATATAACTTAATAGCCACAAATCAGAAGAGAGTAGAGTAAGGTTACAGCAACACTAAAAAGTAATGGCAAAAAGAGAGAAAAGAGGAAAGAAGTATATATAAAGGGGCACCTAGGTGGCTCAATGGGTTAAGCCTCTGCCTTCGGCTCAGGTCATGATCTCAGGGTCCTGGGATCGAGCCCTGCATTCGGCTCCCTGCTCAGCAGGGAGCCTGCTCCCTCCTCTCTCTCTGCCTGCCTGTCCGCCTACTTGTAATCTCTCTCTCTCTCTCTCTGTCAAATAAATAAATAAATTCTTTAAAAAAAGAAGTATATATAAAAATAGATCTGCATATACAGGTACCCCCCCTCCATTTTTGAAAGTTCAAGTTACACCACTTTGCTTTTACAAAGAATAACATGAGTACCTGTCTTTGCTAACTGAAAAGAAATCTGTAGAGGATTTGTTTAAAAAAAAAAAAAAGGTTTTTTTTTTCAGCATTTGTTTTGTAGCAAGCCATTACTAAGGCAGCAAGCACCCTAGGTAGTGAGAGTGGCACCACCAAGCTCCTTCCCTGGGAATTGCACTCAGCATCTCATGATCAAGCCGCCACAACTCTGAACTGTGTCTGTGAGGATCTGTGATTTATCTCAATTTATTTTGTGCATCTGTTAGCAAAGTATGTCCTAAGGTGTCAGAAAAGCCTTAAAAAAGGATATTTTTTGGTTCTGGGAACACTAAAAAATGTTTCTATATAAGTTAATGGTAACTGCGTCTTCACATCATTTTGACTTACAAAAGGTTTCACAGGAACAGTCTAGTTTGGGGAAGATTAAGAATAAGATAAAGCATGCTTCAAATCAATGAGAAAATAATGGACCATATAAAAAACAGGATTGAGGTATTCATTTAAACTTCAGATGGAGTTAAAGAAACAATGTTATAAAACACTAGAAAAAAAAATAACTCTACATTGGGAAAGTTCTCCTAACCACTACACAAAATAGGCCATAAAGGGAATGACTGACATTCTCACAAAATGAAAAATCTCCATTCCACGAGTTAACCATACGCAAACTTAAAAGACAAGCAACAGACAGGGAAAACATATCTGCAACATTAAAAATAAAGGATTCACATGCAAAACAGACTTCAAAAATGTCTTACAAATCAGTATTAAGAAGATACTCCACAAGAAAAATGGGTAAATTAGAGCAATTCATAGAAAAATACAAATGGCCAAGAAACGAAAGGGTCCTTAACATTCCAGATATCAGTTATATGTGACTTCAAAATAATGAAATACAATTTTTAAACCATCAGACTGAAATAAACTTTAAAATATTATTTCAGCAATGGTAAATGTAAATGAACTCTCACTCCTTGTTGGTGAGAATGTAAATGTGTAAAGCCATTTAGGAAGGCAATCAGAGAGTAGCCATCAAAATGTTCAGTGCATTTAATCCCACATGTAAGAAGTATATTCTAAAGGAATCTCTGCACAAAAGGATGTGTGTGCAAGGATATTCGTGTAACATGGTTTTTAATACCGATAAGGAAAACAAAGTCATGTTCATCAAAAGGGAAACAGTTAATCAAATTATAATGTCATATAACACTACGCAGCCATTTAAAAAAGATACACATATATTCCAGTATGTATGAAAATCCCAAGACACACTGTTGATGAAAAATTTAAATTAAACAGAATATAGACAGCATGACCTCATTTATGAAAAGATATGTGCATAAATCAATACTCATATGTACATTCATAGAAAGAAGATTGGAAGTATGCATACCAAACTGTTAATTGTGGTTATCTCACTTGAAAGAGGAGTAGGTATGAGAGGGAGTCTCACATTTTGTAATCTATACTTACTATTGATATTACTTGAATCCATTGCAATGAAATGTATTCACGAATGATAAATACACTGTATAAAGAGTATTAAGTGGTAGAAAAAGAAACATGTTGCATCCAAATCTTTAAATTATACATAGTAAAACCTAACCAGCAGAGTCAGTTGAAGAGTCAGAACTAAGAATTTAGAGGTACACAGGATGATTAAGTCTTTCACTCTGTTATGAGAAGTTGGTAGAATGATGATTTTATAGAACATCAATTTCTGTTATAAGATGCTTCCTGTAACTATAACCTATCTGCTGAATAATGTTAGAAATAATGTTAGAAATCATTAATTCTTAGAGGAAACAGAATTTTAGTGTTCAGAAATCAACTAGCCAATTCTCCTTGTTTTACAGTTAAGGAAATATATGTAATACAGTGTAGAGAGCCTAGATAACATGAGATTTTTCCCCCTCTCCAGTAACAATGTAAGATTTATAGAAATTCACTATATTTTCTTATTATAAAATAATGAATATAAAAATTACTATGATGTGTTACTCAAGTGTTATGGACTGAACTGTGCAGCCACCACCTCCCAAAATTTGTATGTTCAATCCCTAATCCCCAATATGACATGGTCTTTGAGGAGATAATTAAGATTAAATGAGGTCTTAAGGCCAGGATCTTATTCCAACAGGATTGGTGTCCTTATAAGAAGAGAAAGAGACATCAGAGATACCCTCAGTGGACACAGGAAAGGCATGTGAAAACAGCCAGAAGGCCCAATGCAAGCCTGAAAGAGGGGCCTTACCAGAAAAGCCTGCACCTGACCTTGCATTTCAGTCCTCCAGAACTGTGAGAACAGAAAGTTCTACTGATTAAGACACACATTTATGGTATTCTGCAATGGGAGCCCACGTACACTAATACAATGAATTTAACATGTTCTGAATTCAGTAATTAGTCTCGAAAGACAAAGCCTACTTTAAAAAAAGGTAGCATATATATATGCAAATCTTAGCAAGATGTATCAACAATTATAAGATTAGCACCAGCAAGGTGGGGGGAAAGGCAGACAAAGGAGTGAAAAAAAAATCCAGAATTGGTAAAGAATCACTCAGAGAACACTGCTATAGAGAACCTTTTGCTGTGAGTTAAATAAATATTAATTCAGTCAGTTATATGAGAGAGAGAGAGAGAGGGAGAGAGAGAGAATGAGGGAGAGATTTCTTTGTCACTTGTATTATGGTCAAAATTTTACCTCAAATTTATAGATGATAGAAAATTTCTTTCTCATCCATTCCCCCAAATTAGTAAGTTAACAGCAAATGACTATAAGATTACTAAACAAGGTAAAACATCCCTACTGCATAGGAACCACCACCACGTGCTTTTTACAGCAATTGCCAAGAATATTTCTATTTTTATTTTTTTAAAGATTTATTTGACTGAAAGAGAGAGAGATAGTGCACACACATGCATAAGCAAGGAAAGGGGGAGAAGAGGAACTCAGGCAGACTCCCTGCTGAGTGCAGAGCCCAATGCGGGGCTCGATCTCACCACCCTGAAATCATGACCTGTATGGAAACCAAGAGTTGGACGTTCAACCAACCGAGCCACCCAGCTGCCCTGGGAATACTTTTATTTTTATAGTAGAAGTGTCATCTTTCATATGCAGTCTCTCAAAAACCAATTTCTCAAAACCACTATTAATTTCTTCAAATATATGTTCCATTTAACCTTTTATTACAACTTTCAATTTTAATTTCCAGATCTGTAAGATATTGAAGGGAAGGATTTTTAAAATCTTTTTAAATCCTATGCACAACATAATGTATGGTAGACAGTATGTGCTTCAGACATTTTTTTTTTGAATGGCAAATGTTGAAACTGTTAATTTTTGTGAAAAACTATGATTAATAAAATTGTTTAAAAAAATAAAATTGTTTTAAAAAATGAAACTCCAGGGGCATCTGGGTGGCTCAGTAGGTTAAACCTCTGCCTTCGGATCAGGTCATGATCCCAGAGTCCTGGGATCGAGCCCCACATCGGGCTCTCTGCTCAGCGGAGAGCCTGCTTCCTCCTCTCTCTCTGTCTGCCTCTCTGCCTACTTGTGATCTCTCTCTGTCAAATAAATAAATAAAATCTTAAAAAAAAATGAAACTCCAACAATTGGATATTCATGCACAAAGGAATTAAGTTGTACCCAACCTCACACCACATATGAAATTTACCTAAATGGCACCAAAGACCTAAATGTAAAAGCTAAAACTAAAAAACTCTCAAAAGAAAACAGGCATAAATCTTCGTAATCTTAGATGAGGCAATAGTGTCTTAGATATGACACAAAAGGCAAAAGCGATGAAAGAAGTTTTGATAAATTGGACATCATCAAAATTAAAAAAAACTTGTGTTTAAAAGAGCACTATGATGAAGAAAGTAAAAGAATCACCACGGAGTGGGTTAAAACATTTACAAACCACAAATCAGATAAGGTCTAGTATCCAGAATATATAAAGGACTCTTAGGATTCAACAATAAAAAGACAAATAGTCCAATTAAAAAATGGACGAAGGACCTGAATAAACATATCTACACACACACACACACACACACACACACACACGCGGCCAATGGCATATGAAAACATTTCAACATCACCAATCAGCAGGGAAATGCAAATCAAAACCACAATTCCACTTCATACCCAATAGGATGGCTAGATTAAAAAAGAGACAGACAATAACAAGTGTTGCCATGAATGAAGAGAAACTGGAACCCTCATACATTGCTGGTGGGAATGTAAAAACGGTACAAGCATGTTGGAAAACAGTTTGGCAGTTCCTCAAAAAAAATAAATATATAGTTACCGTATGATTCCACTTCCAGGTATATACCCAAGAGAAGTGAAAACATGTTTATACAAAAACTTATACACAGCATAAGTGTCTACAGCAGCATAATTCTTAACAGCTAAAAAGTGAAAACAGGGTGCCTGGGTGGCTCAGTGGGTTAAAGCCTCTGCTTTTGGCTCAGGTCATGATCTCAGGGTCCTGGGATCGAGGCCCACATCAGGCTCCCTGCTCAGCAGGGAGCCTGATTCCTCCCCCCTCTCTCTGCCTGCCTCTCTGCCTCCTTGTGATCTCTCTCCCTCTGTGAAATAAATAAATAAAATCTTAAAAAAAAAAAAGTGAAAACAATCCAAGTGTTTATCAACAGATGAATGGATTAACAAATGGACAAACAAAATATGGCCTGTCTGTATAATGGAATATTGTTCAGCTGTAGAATGAAGTACCATTACATGCTATAGCATGGATAAATGTTGAAAACATTATGTAAAGGGAAAGAAGCCAGGCACTAAAATCTATACATTCCATTTATATGAAATGTCCAGAACAGACAAATTCACAGAGGTGGAAACTAGAATAGTAGTTGGCAGAAGCTGGGGGGGCGGGGGGAATGAGGAGTGATGAAATGTTGTGGAATCAGCTAGGGGGGGACAGTCGTAGAAATTTGTGAATGTATGAGAAACTCTTAAATTATACACCTTTAAAGGGTAAATTTTACAGTATCTGAATTATACCTCAATAAAATATATTTTAGCTCCAAGTTTAATCCTATAACAGAAACACACTGATAAATTAAAACATATTTATTTATTCAACAAATAATTATTGTGCCTATTAGATGCTAGGCTCTGTGCTAAATGGTGGGGATATATACATAATGATAAACAAGACAGATATGGCTCCTGTCCGTTATAGAGTTTGCATTCTAAGTGACTGAGGCAGAAAGAAACCCACAGAAATAAACAATGAATTGTTCATAAACAATGAACAAACTGAAAAGTGTTGGGAAGGCAACAGGGTACAAGATTGAAGGCAGGTACTGGGATGGACAGCTATCCTTTTGGTAGGATAAGAGATGGTCAGAAAAGACTTCCTCATAGGAGATGACATTTAATCTGAAACCTGAACTTAAAGAACAAGAAAGAGCAAGGGCAAAATGATTCTCAAGAATGGGAATAACACCATCAAAAAAACCCCGAAATCTTATCATTTGCAACAACGTGGATGGAACCAGACGGTCATGCTAAGCGAAAAAAGTCAATCAGAGAAAGACAATTATCATATGATCTCACTGATATGAGGAATTTGAGAAACCAGACAGAGGATCATAGGGGAAGGGAGGGAAAAATTAAACAAGATGAAACCAGACAGGGAGACAAACCATGAGACATTCTTCATCTCAGGAAACAAACTGAGGGTTGCTGGAGGGGAAGGGGGTGGGAAGGATGGGGTGGCTGGGTGATGGACATTGGGGAGGGTATGTGCTATGATGAGTGCTGTGAATTGTGTAAGATTGATGAATCACAGACCTGTACCCCTGAAACAAATATACATTATATATTAAAAAAAAGGGGGGGGCGGGGGAGGAAGAGAAAGAATGGGAAGAAATCAGAGAGGGAGACAAACCATATGAGACTCTTTACTCCAGGAAACAAATTGAGGGTTTCGGGAAGGGAGGTGGTGGGAGGATGGGGTAAGTGGGTGATCGGCATTAAAGAGGGCACAGGATATGATGAGCTTTGGGTATTATATGCAACTAATGAATCATTGAACATTATATCAAAAACCAATGATGTACTATACCTTGGCTAATTGAATTTAAATAAAAAAATTTAAAAAAGAAGAGATACACAGCTGCATAGGGATAATGTCATATGAAGAGAGAAGTAGAGATTGTAATCATAAAGCTGCTAGCCAAAGAATGAATGCACAGGATTGAAGGCCAGCTCCTCTAGACTTTTCAGAAAGAGCATGGCCCTGCTGACACCTTGCTTCCAGACTTCTAGCTTCCAGAACTGTAAGAGAATAAATTTCTGCTGTTTTAAGGCACAAGAAANTAAGAAAATAAATTTCTGCTGTTTTAAGGAAAAAAAAAAAAAAAAAAAAAAAAAAAGAATGGGAATAACATATTAGGAAAGGAAGTGGGTGCTTGAGGACCTGAAAGGCAGGTTACAATGGAACTAACAGCAGGTAGTAAGTGATAGGAGGTAAGATTAGGGAGGTAGACAAAGGCCATGTTAAAGAGTCTAAATTTTATTCTAAGGGCAATGAAAAATATTGAAGGGTTAAATTAAGCAGGAGTCTAAATAGCTGAAAAATAAAAAGTAGAATTTTACTACTTTTTTTACTTTTACTAAATGATCATTTAAAATAGCATTTCTCAGGACATTAGGTATGTAGAAGAAGAAGAATGAGGAGAAGGAGTTAAAATAAATTTGGGAAATGGGAGTATAAACACAGGTCTCTTTAAGGTAGCAGTTCTCAGGGTGCCTGGGTGGCTCAGTCAGTTAAATGTCTTACTTCAGCTCAGGTCATGATCTCAGGGTCCTGGGATGGAGTTCCAAGGCAGGCTGCACACTCAGTGGGGAGTCTGCCTGTTTCTCTGCCCCTCCGCCCCAGCTTATACATGCTTGCCCTCTAATAAATAATCTTTTATTTTAATTCAGTGATTCAAGATTCATTGTTTATGCACCACACCCAGTGCTCCATGGAATACATGCCCTCCTTAATACTGTATCTTAAAAAAAAAAAAAAAAAGGTAGTAAATACGAAGTGGGGATGATCTTGCCTCCCAGGTGTTATTGGCTGGAGACATTTTTTGTTGTCATAACAGGAAGGGTGTTACTGTCATTTAATGGATAGAGGACAGAGATACTGCTATACATCCTACAAGGCTGGAAACATCATCCTCTCTCTCCCTGCCTCTCAATAAAGAATTATCTAGCAGTCCAAAATGTCAACAGTGCTAAGGCTGGAAAACTCTGCTTAAAGGCAAAGGAAGCTTTATTATGCTAATATACACTGTTATTATTCAATGAGAAGGAGATATAGTATATTGTGTTTCCAATATTTCTTTGGGGTAGAGGGGGAATGACAGGGGAAAGATGGAAAAGGGGGTTGAAAGTATCTAGTAAAATTTCCAAGAACATTATTTTGTGGAACACTGTTTGAGAGCCACTAATTTTAATATCACCACCAACTATCTGCATTTTTATATTCCATATCCAATAGATTCTATGACTTCTTAGCTTTTCAAAAACTACTCATAAATGAAAGAGCTGATGAATAAAAATTAACATGTGACTGGATTCCATCAAATATAGGAAGAATATTTAGCACTACTGATTTCACATTTTTAAGGAATAAAAAGGTGTTTTTTTAAAAGTGTGATTTACAAATTAGGAATAAATAACTTGAAATTCTATTTTTTCTCAAATGCTACTTCATCAACAGATGGGTGAATTATATAAAGCATATGGCTAAGAAGATTTAAAAAAAATGTTACTCTAAAATCATTGGTGTAGTAGAAATAGAACTAACTAGGAGTCATTCATTCAACAAGTATTAAGTCCCTTCTATACACCAGGCAACAGTGCAAACACTAGGTATACAATGATAAACAAAATACATGTAAACTCCACCCTCAGAGATTGCACTCTATCTGAGGAAACAGACTTTAATCAAATAATCACATAAATATACAAAATGTAATACAGGTCTTGAAGAAAATGTAAAGATGAGAAAAAATAGCAATGGGATCTACTTAGTCTGAAAGGACTCGGGGGAAGGGAGGTGTGGGATTTTCTTAAGTGTCATCTAAGATGAAATCTGAAGGATAAGTAGGCATTTAGATAGAGTGTAAGTGCTCTAAGCATATATGCAAGAATGGCATATAGATCCTGTAGAAACGGGCATGCATGTACATTTGAGAAACTGAAGAGGTCTGTGTGACTGGAATTCAGGGAGCAAGGGGGACAAACATGGCGGTTAAAGGAAAGCAGGGGTCTGGTCAGTAATGGCTTTCCAGGATAAAGGACTAGCCTTCTTCCTATAACCAAGGTAATATCTGTGAAGGATTTTAAGAAGAGGAATAACTGTGATCAGATATGCTTTGTAAATGAAGGGATGTGGGGAGACCACTCAGATATAATATAGTAGATATCAAATGAGAGATCATGATAGCCTTAACTAGGGCAAGGACACTAGAGATAAGCAGAGAAATTCACGAGATAGTCTAGAGGTAAAATCAACAAGTTTTAGTGACAGGTTGGATACGGTTCTATTATCAATTACTTGTATTAGCTTGAGTAAGTGACCCTCTGGCTCTGGTTTCCTCTGTGACCAATGACAGCACATCACTGGGCAATCTCAAAGGCTCTGGCAGCTCCAAATTTCCTATTCCACAATTAAACCTGCTAATTTCTACAAAATCCAACTAAGCTAAAGTGGTCTTAAACAAAATTTTCTGATCTATCTTGAGGTTTCATCATAAGAGGTTTAACTAAATGTACTTCTAAAATACTCATTGTAAAATGACAAAAAATTATTTTAGTTTACATAGTGGCACACAACTGAGATGAAATTAATCTCACTGGCACTAACTCTGATAACAAGACTCTCACCCCAATGAATATTTACCCAATATATGCTAGGCAAAAACAAATGCCAATAAATTAAATAGTGATAAACAATTCTATCATGAGCATAATTCAGTAGCAAAGCAAACATATACCAGTGTTTTCAAATGTTTTTTGTACTTGTAACCTCTAAAAAAATTCTAAAAAACTGTCTTACATATATTTGTTATGACAAAAGAATTTGTAAACATTTAAATAGTATAAATTTATTTTCTGGGAGTCCAAGATGGTGGAGGAATAGGAGACCTTAATGTCCTCTGCTCCCAGGAATTCAGCTAGATAGGTATCAAGTCATTCTGAACATCTAGGAACTGAACCAGAGATCTAAGAAAAGAATAGCTACAACTCTGCAAATAGAAAAGTGACCACTTTCTGCAAGGGAGGAGGTGCAGAGAAGTCATTCCGAGGCAATATATGGGAAAATAAACCACAGGGGTGGGGGGGGAGCCTCAATAAGCCAGCTACCAGCAAATGATATAGCAGTGGAGCACAAAATCAGAACTTTTAGAAGTCTGCTCCACTGAAGGACATCACTCAGGTGGCTTAGCAGGGGTGGAACCCTAGCTGGGACAGTGTGTTCTCAGGATCCTCCAGGTCACGAGAAGATGGAGGGTACCTGAGTATGGAGACATCTGAGGCAACAGAGTTGGGAAGCCAGCTGCAGTGAGCCTACAAGTGGGCTCTCAGCTTGGGGTTGCCATAAACAACAAACCACAGCACGGTCGGGTCACTGCTCTTGTAGCAGAGGCCCAGCAAGCAGCGGAAGTGGCAAGACACCCCTCCCCCCACCGCCACCAGGGGGAGTGGTGCAGGAGCATGCCCACAGGAGTTTGCAGGGTTTGGACACTCCAAACGGGGTCACGTGCCTGAGATAGAAACACACTCGGTCACAGGCTGGATGACCATCGAGGGCAGCCAGAGACCAGAGAGATAGGAATGACTGATTGCTTTTCTCTGAGGGCACAGTGAGGATTGGAGGCCTGTTTCAGTTTTGGTGGGCCAGAGATTGGGAGGCTGCCACGTTCATCTTCATCCTCTAAAGGTAAGTGGAAAGCTTTCATGGAACATAAGACACATAAAGCAAACTGGAACAGATTACTTAGCCTGGCCCCCTGGCAAGGGCTGTACAATTATGCATGGGGCAAATACACTTGAAAATCAATGCAACAGGTCTCTCCCTCAGAAGATCAGCGAGAATATCCAGCCAACACCAAGTTTATCCATCAGTGGGAACTGCAAAACTCCACTTATGGGGAGATACAGACATAGAATTCATGACTTTCCCCACCATGATTCTTTAATATTTCCACGTTAATTTTTTTAATTTTTCCTTCTTTTTTTCAGTCAATTTCTTATTTTATCAACTCTTTTCTTAAATTCTTTTTCAACTTCCATTTTGACACTTACATGGTATCCCTTCATTATATTTATTCTTCCTATTGTATATATATGTTTTTCTTTCTTTACAATTTTGGGGTGCAGTTTCTTCCAACAGACCAAATTACACGCAAAATCTAGTGTATGGCTATGTTCTATTCATCAGATTGATCAAATTCTCTTTTGGTTGTTTTAAATTTTTTTTTTTACCTTTTCTTTGATTTGTTTTGCTTTTTGGTTTTGTAAAGTTTTTGTGACTTTCATCTTTACAGTTACATTCTATCCATTCAATGTATTTAATTTTATTTTTGTGTATATAACTTTTCTTTCTTTACAATTTTGAAATGCAGTTTCTTCTAACAACCTAACCAAAATACACGCAAGGAATAGTATACTGCTCTATTGTGTTCACCTGTCTGTTTACAGCCCTTGCTTTTCTTTTCTTTCTTTTTTTGACGTTGTGCTTTTTTTTCTTTTGTTTTTTCTTGTTGTGTAATTTCCATTTTTTTTAAGATATATTTATTTATTTATTTATTTATTTCACAGAGGGAGAGAGATCACAAGGAGGCAGAGAGGCAGGCAGAGAGAGAGAGGGGGAAGCAGGCTCCCCGCTGAGCAGGGAGCCCGATGCAGGCTTTGATCCCAGGACCCTGAGATCATGACCTGAGCCGAAAGCAGAGGCTTTAACCCACTGAGCCACCCGGGTGCCCGTAATTTCCATTTTTTCAGTTAATTCTATTCTTCATTGTATTTAATTTTACTTTTGTACATGTGTTTTTCTTTCTTTATAATACTGGGATCTAGTGTGCTAAAAAAACCAGACCAAAATACACACATAATCCAGTATATTGTGCTATTCTGTTCACCTGTATTATTACATTCTTTTTTAATTCCATTAATTTTTGTTTTTTTCTGCTTTGGGGGCTCTCCTGATTTGTTTAATGTATATTTCCCTAGAGTTATTGTTACCATTATACTATATGGTTCTCTCATTCATTTCTTCTCTGGACAGAATGACAACACAGAAAAACTCAACTCAAAGAAGAGAATAAGAGGCAGTACTGACTGCCAGGACCAAATCAGTAAAAGTAAAATGTAAGAAATAGAAAACAGAATGATTATTATAAAGATACTAGCTGGGCTTCAAAAAGCATAGAAGACACTAGAGAATCCCTTTCTGGAGAAATAAAAGAACTAAAATGTACTCAAGTTGAAATAAAAAAGGCTATTAGTGAGATGCAATAAAAAATGGAGGCTCTAAATGCTACGATACATGAGGCAGAAGACAGAATTAGTGATATAAAAGACAAAATGATGGAGAGTAAATTAGCTGAAAAAAAAAGAGATAATCAACTACTGGACCACAAGGGGAGAATTCAAGACATAAGTGATACTGTAAAGCAAAACAATATTAGAACAATTGGGATCCCAGAAGAGGAGAGAGAGAGAGGGGGGGGGGGGCAGAAGGTATACTGGAGCAAATTATAATGGAGAACACCCCTAACTTGGGGAAGGAAACAGGCATCAAAATCCAGAATGCACAGAAAATGCCCCTCAAAATCAATAAAAATAGGTCAACACCCTGACATATAATAGTGAAACTTGCAAATCTCAGAGACAAAGAGAAAATCCTGAAAGTAGCTCGGGACAAGAGATCTGTAACTTACGACGATAGAAACATTAGATTGGCAGCAGACCTATCCACAGAGACCTGGCAGGCCAGAAAGGACAGACATGATATATTCATGGTGCTAAATGAGAAAAATATGCAGCCAAGAATACTTTATCCAGGTAGGACGTCATTCAAAATAGGAGAGATCAAAAGCCTCCAGGACAAACAGAAACGAAAAGATTTTGTGATCACCAAACCACCCTAACAAGAAATATTAAAAGGGGTTCTCTAAGCAAAGGGAGAGCCCAAAAGTAACAGACCCGAAAGGAACAGAGACAATATACAGTAACAGTC
>LNAC01000442.1:89573-101641 GCA_002007465.1 Ailurus styani | reverse complement strand
TACGTGGAATTTAAGAAACAAAACAGGATCATCAGGGAAGGGAGGAAAAAATAAAACAAGACGAAGCCAGAGAGGGAGACAAAGCATAAAAGACTCTTAATCATGGGAAAAAAACTGAGGGTTGCTAGAGATGAGGGGGGGGTCGCAGATGAGGTAACTGGGCAAAGACATTAAGGAGGACATGTAATATAATAAACACTGGGTACTATATACGTCTGATGAATCACAGACCTGTACCTAGGAAACCAGTAATATATTACATGTTAATTAAAAATAATAATAAATGTAATTTCCGGTACTTTTTAAATTATTTTTTAAAATAAAATAACGTTGTTTTAAATGTGGCTATTAAATGCCATAGCAATATGATAACCACCTTTATTCATTAGTGAACATACAAACAAGCTGCTCTCTCATAGTTGGAAATTTTATATCATTTTGGGGTTTTTTCTATTTTTTCTTGAATTTATATTTCTACTCTACTTATATTACAGAATTTATTCTAATATATTTTTAGGTTTGAACATCTTTATGGATTTTCCTATCATACTTCCTAGCCACTTAATATATATAAGTTAAAGTTGAAATACAAAAACTTTCCTTACCAAAAAATTATAAATGTTAAAATTTCTTCAGCATTGCGTTATCATTTCAGCTACTGAAGTACAGTACATTAACACAACATAAATAAGTAATAAACTTTGATAAATATTAAACATAAAAAGTAAAATGGTACTGCGAACTTGAAAATACATTGCTTATTTTAAAAAATATTTTATTTATTTTTTTAAGATTTTATTTATTCATTTGACAGAAGGAGACAGCAAGAGAGGGAATACAAGCCAGAGGTAGTGGAAGAAGGAGAAACAGGCTTCCTGATAAGCAGGGACCTAGATGTGGGGTGATCCCACCTGCGATCATGACCTGATAGCAACTGAGCCACCCAGGCACCCCATAAATTTAATTTTTAAATTTAAATAGATGGAGCTTTTCCTCCCAGTTAGCTCCTATACCCACTGATAAATGTTATATTATTGCTGGAATGATGGTCATCACATTTGGCAGAATATTGTGAATACTGTAGAATGAGACAATTAAGAAGCACTGATACCATTATTTTTCATCTTATAGATGTAAGTGCTGAGAAATCCGTTTCACATAAATAGATTAGAAAGAAAGTCTGTTATAGTAATGTCAATTTTCTGAATTCCTTCCATGTGTTTTCCAAAAACTGCATATGAATCTGTTGTTAAAAATTATAAGCTGTCAATTAAGTCTTCCTTTAATTCATTGAAAATAATAATGAGGGCACCTGGGTGGCTCAGTGGGTTAAATCCTCTGCCTTCGGCTCAGGTCATGATCTCAGGGTCCTGGGATCGAGGTCCACATCGGGCTCTCTGCTTGGCAGAGAGCCTGCTTCCTCCTCTCTCTCTCTGCCTGCCTCTCTGCCTACTTGTGATCTCTCTCTCTGTGTCAAATAAATAAATAAAATCTTAAAAAAAAAAAAGAAAATAATAATGAAAACAATTTGACTTCAAAAGGATTTGTTATCCTGTTAATTAAACTGACTTTCTCAGTGTCTACACCAACAATTTGAGTATTTCAGACTATCCCTTTGGGGGTTATGCAGGTAAAGCATGTAACAAAAATCAGATTTGGCAAAAGACCAAGGTTTCTTTTGTAAAATCAGGGAAAGGCGATTTGAAAATGAAGCTGCATGACTGCTGGCAATTACTAAGGCAAATCAATTTCAGGCTTTAGTATAAACTGAAGAACTGGAAATGGATTCCCTTAACGGACAATAAATAAGGGCCTTTTTTCTAGCACTGTTCTTTACTGAATCAATATGACAAAACACTAATTTGTATACAGATGATATTTTCAGAGTAGTCTAGTAGTCTGCTTCTCCCCCTCCCCCCGCTCATGCTCTTTCTCTTCCTTTCAAAAAAAAAAAAAAAAGACTGGAGTTATTTTAAACAAAGCACAAAGAAAATATCTGACTACCCAAGATTAAGAGTATTAGCTTAACTGAATTTTCGGGGTTTTTTTGTTTGTTTGTTTTTTGCAAACATGAGTACAAGAATGAACCATAAAGAAGTAAAACCACTCTGGTTCCTTATTCCAGAAATAAAGCTTTCAAAGAACTACAGTTATGCAACTACCTCATTTCTCTCTAAAGTGCCAGGCACCTAGCTAAAGATAGAATGCATTAAGGATGAATATAACATCAATATTCCAATCAGATATAAAAAGAGAGGAAACATCAAAAAAGTTTGAAAAATTAAGGTATGTTTTGCTCTTTGCTAATTCCTTAAGATCCATAAACTACATCTTTGATAAAAATTTCCCCAGTATTCCCAATTTTATTGATTTCATAGCAATATACCAAATAAAAAAAATTAAGTTCTTAACTCAAATTCCCTCAAAGCCAGGGTTTTATATGCTTCCCTCCTACTTTATATTCTGGGACTATTCAGTATTCTTCAAATTAGGGCAGAAAAGCCACCACTGATGAAAAGACTTTTACAATGATTAACAGGAAATTAACAAAATGCATCCCAGAATCATACTGAAAAAGAGCAAAGGAAAAGTATATAAAACAATGAAATTAAGGAAATGATCAATTGGCTACTAAAATGCAATTTTAAAAAACACTTAGTGATTTTATTTATATATTTGTACTAGAAGATTTGGACAGGTGGTAAAGTTCCTCTTTTCCTGAGGAAAAAAAGAACACATTCAACCCAATTGAAAGAAAAAAAAAAACTTAGCTAATTTCTTATCCCAAAATCACAGTTTGGACTCATATAGACATATAGACAAATTTACCATCTAAGCAACTAAAGCCTACTTTCTAGCTGCATCTCTCTTAAAACAAAACATGGATTGGAGGTTTAGTCCAAGATAGTGACATGAGGCTCCTGAATTCACCTGTTCTCACAGGAACAATGAATCTACAGTTACTTACAGAATAATTTCCCTCTGCAAAAAAAATCCAGTGCTCAGTGACTCTGACATAGCAGGCGAATGAGATAATGCCCACATCATCCTTACTGAAATGATCAGGAAAGACCAGGACGTGCTCTTGCCATAAGCCCCCAGCCCTAGCAAAGTGCCAGACACTCAGAAGGGAACTCCCAACTCCCAGCTTCTCCCAGAGTAGAGGGGGATTGATCCTCATCTCTAAGAGAGAAACAGACAGAAACAAAGTAACAGTAGGGGACTTCAGTAACCAGTTTCCACAATGCACAGATAATCCAGACAGAATACCAGTAAGCAACACTGGACTTAAATTGTGTATTAGACCAGATGAACCTAAAAGGCATTTTACAGAACATTCCATCTACCAAGAGCAGAATATACATTCTTCTCAAGCACACGGAGAACATTCTCCAGGACAGATCATAGGTTAGATCAATAAACAAGTCGAATAAGCTTAAGAAGGCTGAAATCATATCAAGCATCTTTTCCAACCACAATGGTATGAAACTACAAACTCTATGTCTCAACGCGTATAGCTATCCTGAACTATATTCACTTCCCTGAATCAGTTGTACTTTTCTTACCTCTGAACCTTAAAACCAGCTGGGCTTCTGTCAAAACATTTTCTCCCTAAGTATGCCAAAACCATCTCTTCTCCAAACCCCAACATTCATATTTGCATTATCTCCCTTGTTCCCTGACATTTACCCTCTTAAATAACCCTTCTCAGAAATATTACTAACCATAACAACCCTGAGCATACCTACCACTTCATTATTGACTGTAAGTAGTCTATATCTCTTGGGAAAAGGAGTATCAGGTGAATTCAGGCACAGAACAGAAGGAGTACTAGGGAACTATGACTTGGGGAGCTAAAAACAAAGAAAAGTTACAAAGAACTTTATGTGTTGGAGTGAAATCAGAGAAAGATACCAGTGTGAATTCACAGTTGTTAAATATATGCAAATAAACATAGAAATAGATATGTGTATATGCAAGAGTTCACATATACACACACCTGACTCTATTCACTGTCAAACATGGAAACAGATATGTGTACATGCAGGGGTACACACACACACACCCTGGCTCTTTCCACTATCAGAATGTAGGAAAAATGATACTCTAACAATGAGTACATCTAGCCCTTAGATCTTGTTTTTCAAATACCATTCTCCGTTAAAAGGAGTCAGGACTCTAGGGAAAAGAGACTGATTCCAGGCTGGTGCAAGGAAAATATAAGGTGAACCTGGAATACCTTATGGTACCAGAAAATAAATTCTCACAAAAGGATGGGGGCATGTTAAAATGACACAAGAGCCAGTCTGCAGAGCTCCAAAAGTTCAAAGCAATAAAATAAATGTTACTACTGTATTATAATCCACAGAATCAAAAACCTATCCACAGGTTTATATTGATATAAATAATTGAATAAGTAAATAAATGTGGGGAAAAGGACAGTTCTCCCTTATGGAAGAACTCTAAATTAATAAAAGTAGAAGGAATGAGAGGAATGCAAAATCACCATTAGGCAAACCAACAGTATTAAACCAATGCAGGTAAGATAAACCCATGGATGCTTAAATCAGTGGGCAAAAGCTTGAGGAGCAGTAAGATATTTATCAATATAAAAGGGAAAATAATAACATCACCGTTACAGAATCTAAGCAGATACCCTTATTTAAGCAAGTAATCAAGGTAAACATCACCAAAAAAATAAGACATATCAACATTATATACATACCCCCTGAATTATATATATACCCCCTAAAATAATGCACTCTGAAGGGCATATAATTTCTATGGTATTCTTTTTTTTTTTTAAGATTTTATTTATTTGACAGAGAGAGAGATCACAAGTAGGCTGAGAGGCAGGCAGAGAGAGAGAGAGGAGGAAGCAGGCTCCCTGCTCAGCAGGGAGCCTGATGCGGGCCTGGATCCCAGGACCCTGAGATCATGACCTGAGCCAAAGGCAGAGGCTTTAACCCACTGAGCCACCCAGGCGCCCAATTTCTATGGTATTCTTGACAAAAGGCATAACCTGAATCTACTAATGAAAAAACATCAGACAAAAATAATCTTAGAGATATTATACAAAATAACTCATCAAAGTCTAGTATTCATCAAAGTATCAAAATCATAACTAAGGAACTGTCACAGACTGAAGAAGAATAAGCAAATAACTCAGTGCACTGTGGGATACTATATTGGATCCTTGTACAGAAAAAGACACAAGGAGAAAATCTGGTAGAAATCTACTTAGGTCTATGGTTTAGTGAATAGTATTGTATCAACATATTAAGTTCCTGGTTTTGATAACTACCATGGTTAAGTAAGCTGTCAACACTGGGGAAAACTGGATGAAGAATATACCTATACTGTACTATTCTTGCAATTTTTTCTTTTAAGATCTTATTTATTTATTTGAGGGGGGAGAGAGCGTGCAGGAGCAGCAGACGGGGTGGGGGGGAGGGGCAGGAGTGGAAGAGGGACAACCAGACTCCCCGCTGAGCATGGAGCCTAACATGGGGCTTGATCCCAAGACCTTAAGATCATGACCTCAGCTGAAGTCAGAAACTTAACTGAATGAGTCACCCAGGCACCCCATTCTTGCATGTTTTAAGTTTAAAATTATTTTAAAATAAAAAGATTAAATTGTCTAGGGTTTGAAGACAAACAAATTAAAAAATCAGAAATAATTCAAACACAGACAAGAGAATGACTTAATCATAACATCATTGCCCATGCCACTTAATTTATGGGAGGTCTAATAACAAATCTTAAATATCAACATTACATATTCAACAGCAAATATTTTTTAAATGCTTACTATGTGCCAGGCACTGTGCTGTTTATTGACTAGGAATGCAGTGATCAAGAAGGTTAAGAGTCACTGCCCTTTGAGAGAAACAGATCATTAAAAAGTAATTGTAAGAGCAATGTAGGTAATAAAAAAAAAGTACAGGATGCTAGGGGGGCATAACAGGAACTAAGCCAGTATAAAAGTGGTCAAGCAAATCTTCCTGATGAAATGACACTTAAACTAAGATATCAAGAAAGAACCCAGGGATATGGGGCAGGAAGAAGTGTGTGAGTGTTGAGAACAGGGCTTACTTGAGAAAAATACCTAGGACTGCTGGACCCATACCAAGAGAAAGTAATCTAAAATGAAGCTAAAGAGAGGCAGGGGGCAGATGAAGGGACTATGTAAGATTTGTAAAAGATAGTAAGCAGAGGATTATTTGATCTGATGTACTTTCACCAAGATTATTTTGAGGATGAAGAGACAAAAACTTCCGTTTCTGGAAATAAAGCAGACTAGATATGCTGAGGAAACTTCACAGAACAGAACACCTAAAAATGCTGGATAAAACTGAAAAACCATCTCTCTAAATAAATAGCTAAGAAAAAAGAAGCACTTTAAGAAGCCAAAAACCTGGAAAAAACACAAATCCAAGAAAGAACTGAGCACTGAAGCAAAAGGCTACACCAAGGACATGTGCAAACATATGCTGGCTAATCAAGTAATAAACTATGAAAATTAAACAGTATTTACATGTAAAATAGTAATAAGTTCAAAACCAAAACAATTATTTAAAAGAAGGAATACTGAGGGGTGCCTGGGTGGCTCAGTTGGTTAAGCAACTGCCTTCAGCTCAGGTTACAATCCCAGGGTCCTGGAATCGAGCCCCTGCATCGGGCTAGCTGCTCAGCGGGGAGCCTGCTTCTCCCTCTCCCTCTGCCACTCCCCCTACTTCTGTGCTCCTGCTCTCTGTCAAATAAATAAGTAAAGTCTTAAAAAAAAAAAAGGAATACTGAATTAAAAAAACAACAGCTATAGATGTCCTTTATCACAGATAATTTGATAGACCTGTTCTAAAAGTTTAAGTGCACACGCCCCACTGCAGGGAGCACCAAAGTTTACCTGGTTTTTTTCTTTGCAGTTGATCTAATTATTCCGTTATTTCAATTGTATGAGCTACCATAACATCCTTCAATAAATCCTCATTTTAGGGGCGCCTGGGTGGCTCAGTTGCTTAAGCCTCCAATTCTTGATTTCAGCTCAGGTCATGATCTCAGAGTTGAGGGACTGAGCCCTGCTTCAGGCTCTGCGCTCAGTGCAGGGTGTGCTTGTCCTCTCCCTCTGCCCACCCCCCAAAGTTTTTGAGCCCTCTTTCTCTCAAATAAATAAATAAAACCTTTAAAAAAATAAGTCTCCATTTTATTGATTTATTCAACTTCAGTTGCTTGCAATGAAAGAACTCACTTGATAATCATTTCTGCACTTAAAATAGAACACGTCACATATCCATGGAGGTGAATAATTTCTACCTACACTTAGGATATCTGTCACCAGGTAAAGCATAGCACATATTTAGGGGAGTTAAGACAGTATAAACTTAAACTCTACATTTAGGCAACTCTATTATACAATTTAGATGGTAAAACAAATGCATACACTTCTTAGGATAAGTGCAATTCTCTTCAGGTGACTTAGCTATTATAAACTTGACTCATCTTAAGTATCTTCCAGCTCTTTTTTTAAAGATTTTATTAACTCATTTGAGAGAGCGAGGGAGAGCATGAGTGGCGGAGGAGGGGTAGTGGCAGAGGGAGAGGAATAAGCAGACTCTCTCTTGAGTGTCGAGCCTAACACAGAGCTGGATCCCAGGACCCTGAGATCATGACCTGAGCCAAAGGCAGATGCTTAGCCATCTGAGCCACACAAGTGCCCCTCAGCTATCTTTTGTGTCTTATGTCAAGGTCACTAAACTTTGTACAGGCCTTGGCTCCTATATTTCTCCCAGGGGCCTGATGTAGGCAATATACTTATTAATAAATACTAGGAGAGATAATAATTATTCCAATAAAGATTTCACTTAATGTGATAGTAAGGTATTTAATCCTACCTTTGCTTTGTCAACTTCAAAGTAATCATGTGCTCCTTTATTAAACAGAAGGATAGGCTCTGTGTTATAGGGTTGCAACTCCACATCCTCTGTGTTTAACTCTGAACATGTATTAGTACCTCATGACTCTTTCAAAAGAAAATCAGACCTTAGTTTAACATTTAAAAAACATCAAATTAAGGAAAATAAGTATTAAAATAGAAATAATATACCTAGGAAGCAACAGGGTGGGAATTCTCCTTTAGAAAAGGATAAACACTATTCAATGAGTTCTCAAGACATAAAAATAGACACAAAAGAAAATCAAAGACACCCTTAAAACCGGCATTTGTAACTAGAAGTTCACAGATCAACTATAAGGAATTCCTTCTGAAACTAGATAGAAAATCTTAGGAGACATCTGTATTTTTCTTAAAATACTTAAAGTGATTTATTTCCCTTACAGAAAGTTAAGACCTACTACTTCAGAATGCTAAAATTTCTGAAGAGAAGGGGCCACAACAGCAAGTCTTTCCTGTTCCAGGATGCCTGGAACAAATTAGTGCAAGCAGACAGCAGTTGACTGAACTTATTGAATGTTAGCCAGTGAAAAGCAATGCTTCTTCTGAACTTAGTGAAATCTTTAGTGGTATAATTTTTATTCACATAGAGAGAAGTAAAGTCCTTTTATTTGGGCAAGATTCTGAGAACATTATAAACAACAGCTTAGAGCCTTAAGGACACTTCTGAGAAGGGCTCTAGTTACTAAAGAATCTGAAATATCTAAATAGGCTGGAATATATTCAGTGGAATAAGAAACCTTTAATTCTTATACCAAAATTTATGTGCTCCTCAGATTCACATTTATATTTTCGATTTATATTTTGTTAAAGGGTAGTGTCCATAAATTCTGCAGAGTAAAATACCTGATGATTGTAATTTCATTGTACAAAATCCTCTACATGTTCCATCCTTCTCAGAGTCATAAAGAACTGCATAATTGCAATCTTAATCATGTCTTCAATTTTAATTCAGGTACATTCGCCAAAAGAAGGTTAACAGAATTATGGGACTTGAGAGTTTCATACTGAAGCATCAATTCAGATCATTTATTTCTGACACAGAAAGTCCAGAAGCGACCTATGAATCTTCTATGAATGAAGCAGATCCTCCTAGAAAGCTATGAACAGGACATAATAATATATAGTATCCAGTGTTTACATAGCACTCAAACTAAATAAACACCATAGCAAAACTTAGTTTTAAACCAAACCTCTACTCACTAAGTTTAAATAAAAATTTTTTTTAAAAGTTTCTTGCGGTTAAGAGTAATTAACCTTTGTTATGAAAACTCATCAGTACTCCTACCTTTCATGACTATTTCAGCCACGATTCTGTCATATTATCTCCATGAACCGATATGTATGTGGATGCACTATACAGAACTGGCATCATTATCTTTGTGTATAGTTTACATGTTTTTATGTAACATTATGTTAAGAGTACTTCCCTATGTTTTTATATAGCCTTTCAATATCATGATTTTAATAGCCTGACAGTGTTCTCTTATGTGAATGTTCTGGAGTTTGTTTTCATATTATTTGGAATTTACATTATTTTTTCAAAATTTTGCTACTTTAAACCATATTAGAACAATTTTACCCCTACATTTTTTGTTCATAAATCTAACTCTTTTTAAAAGACTTTTAAAAATTTATTTATTTGAGACAGCAGAGCAAGAGAGAGAACACAAGGGCATAGGCAGAGGGAGAGGGACCAGCAGGCTCCCTGCTGAGCAGGGAGCCACAGGTGGGCCTATCCCAGAACTCTGGGATCATAACTCAAGCCAAAGACAGATGCTTACTCAACTGACCCACCCAGGCACCCCTCATAAATCTAATTCTTCTAAAAATATATATATTTTATTCATTTATTTGAGAGAGGCAGAGATAGTGAGAGAGTGGGAAGGAGAGGGTGAAGCAGACTCCCTGCTGAGCAGGGAGACTGATGCAGGGCTCCATCGGAGGACCCTGGGATCAGGACCTGAGTGGAAGGCAGATAGATGCTCAACCAACTGAGCCACCTAGATGCTCCCATAAAACTAACTTTTAAAAGAAAGTCAAAGAATATGAAAATAATCACAGTTTTAAGAGGGAAACTTAAAAATGTTTAAAAGAGAATAAAATTATAGCTAGCAATTATTGAATACTTACTATGTTCTATAATAAATTGTGTAGATTATCTCTCTTAACATTTACCACCAGAGGGCAGGTAATATTTTTATTCCCAGTTTTAAAATGGAGAAATAAGCCTAAAGAAGTTAGGGAATTTGTCCATGGACACAAGGGTAGTTAGTGGCAGAACTAGGATTACAGGGCGCCTGGGTGGCTCAGTGGGTTAAAGCCTCTGCCTTCGGCTCAGGTCATGATCTCATGGTCCTGGGATCGAGGCCCATATCGGGCTCTCTGCTCAGCAAGAAGCCTGCTTCCCCCTCTCTCTCTGCCTGCCTCTCTGCCTACTTGTGATCTCTCTCTGTGTCAAATAAATAAATAAAATCTTAAAAAAAAAAAAAAAAGAACTAGGATTACAGCCCAGGTCATGGGCCCAAACTTTTAATTGCTACAATACCCTGTTTTTCAGGGTTCTCAATGAGTTGATGAATGTAAAAGTACCATTAAAAAGTAAGGAATTAACCCCAATAAAGCTTTATCATGACCCAAATGCCTATATATCTAGCAAGAAGTGGAGAAATATAACTATGCCAGACACGTGCCGGTTTTTCTAACTCCCTATCTCCTACAACTATTTGGAAATTATTACATTAAAAGATTAACAAATACTTTTTTAAAAAAATAATGAATACAATGAGAAGCCAAATGCAACTTTTACCTAGTTAATATTCTATAGGAATCTGCAACAAAGAGAAATGCACTGAAAATTACCATTTTACATATTTTTATAATTCTTACACTATCAAAATGACTAAACAGATCCATCTTTTAACAGCTCATTGTGCCTTGAAAACTACAATTAATTCCAATTACCATTTAATGAATAAGATTTCAATTATTTTCTAACCAGTCATCCCTATGATATCTAAATTCAATTTCCTACTGAATTTTAATAGGAGTGGGACGTGGAAGCTTTTTCTTATTATTAAAGCTCTTCTACTTATACTGTTTTAAAACTGTTGGCAATTCAATTTTTGTAATGCTGTATTTCAAAGCTTATTACAAAGATACAAAAACTTCTTTCTTTTTGAAAAACAGCAAAGAGAAATTGTGTTTGGAACTCACTTAGCGAGTTCCTTCTTCCTTCTTCCTCTTAAATCCAAAAACTGATTTGTATTTTTTTTTTAAAGATTTATTTCTTTGAGAGAGAGAGAGAGAGAGAGAGAGAGAGAGAGAGAGAGAGAGAGAATGTGAGCAGGGGGAGGGGTAAAGGGAGAGGGAGAGAATCTTAAGCGGACTCCCCTCTGAGCCCACAGCCTGATGCAAGGCTGGATCTTATAAGACTGGGATCATGACCTGAGCTGAAATCAAGAGCTGGACACTTAACTAACAGAGTCATCCAGATGCACCTGATTTGTAGGTTCTAACAAGAATATGGTCAAATGAGGAATGGAAGGAAAGAGAAAAGGAACAACAGAAAGTTCTTTAAGATTTGCCTTTTTTTTTTTGACCCAGGGGTACAGGTCTGTGAATCATCAGGCTTACACCTTTCACAGCACTCACCATAGCACAAATCCTCCCCAATGTCCATAACCCATCCACCCTATCCCTACCCTCCTACCCCCCAGTAACCCTCAGTTTGTTTTGTGAGATTAAGAGTCTCTTATATGGTTTGTCTCCTTTCTGATCCCATCTTGTTTCATTATTTTTCCCTCTCTACCCCCTACGAGCCCCCGCCCTGCCCCTCAAGTTCCTCATATCAGAGAGATCATATGATAATTGTCTTTCTCTGATTGACTTATTTTGCTTAGCCTAATACCCTCTGGTTCCATCCATGTCACTGCAAACGGCAAGGTTTTGTTTCTTTTGATGGCTGCATAGTATTCCTTTGTATATATACATACCACATCTTCTTTATCCATTCATCTGTTGATGGACATCTAGGTTCTTTCCATAGTTTGGCTATTGTGGACATTGCTGCTATAAACATTTGGGTGCATGTGCCCCTGAGGATCACTACCTTTGT
>LNAC01000442.1:68047-87236 GCA_002007465.1 Ailurus styani | reverse complement strand
AGCAGAGAGCCCGATGCGGGCCTCGATCCCAGGACCCTGAGATCATGACCTGAGCCGAAGGCAGAGGCTTTAACCCACTGAGCCACCCAGGCGCCCAAGAGAAAAGTTTAATAAATTCGACTACTTAAAAATAGAATCATTTCCTGAATGACAAAAGAATCATCACAAGTCAAAACCTCAACCACAAATTGGGCAAAACACATATGCAAATCATGTAACAAAGGCCTAACTCCCTTAATAAAGAGTGCCTCTGATAATTTTTAAAAAGCAACAACCCAAGAGAAAAAAAATTGGGTAGTAGTTATAAAAAGGCAATTCAGAGTAAAAAAAAAAAAATGTGCACAGCTATTAAAGTTCGGTTTCACTCACAATAAGAGAAAGTAAATTAAAACACAGTGACCCATGTTTTTTTATATGTATTGAGCAAAAATAAAATCTGATAATACAACGTGTTAATGAAGGTGTGAAGGAAAATAGCACCCATACATCCCTGATAAGATCATAAAAAACAACTTCTATGGCGGCACCTCAGTGGCTCAGTCAGCTGAGCATCCAATTCTTGGTTTCAGCTCAGGTCAAAATCTCAAGGTCCTAGGATCAAACCCCGTGTGGAGCTCCACACTCACTGGGGAGTCTGTTTATTCTCTCCCTCTTCCTCTTTCCCTCCCCACCTCACACACTCTCTCTCAAATAAATTAATCTTAAAAAAACACAACTTGTATGGATGGCAATTTATTAGCAATTTTCATTTCCAGCAATTATCCTACAGACATACTTACACAAATATAAAACAACATATGTAAAATAGTCATTACAGCATTGTTTGTAATATCAAAAGACTGAAAAGAACCTAAATCCCCATAAGAGTAACATTAAATAAACAGGAATCTCTTACAATGCAATTATTACGTAGCATTTTTAATAAGATAGTTATTCGTATACTACAGAATAATCTCCTAAATATATTAAATAGAAAAAAATAAGGTTCAAAATATTGCGTAAAATAAAAGAGAAATTGTAAGAAACTTACAGTAGGGATGCTTTGGGGAGAACCATGTATCTAGGGAAAAGGACTGGAAGGAAGACTTACTCTCACTGTACATACTTCTGTGTATTTTGCATTTTTACAACCTATATAAATTGTCTACTGAAAAAACTAAGTGAAATATCAAAAAAGTACTGCAAAAAAAAAAAAATAAAGCAAAGCCATGGATAAATTACCTTAATAATGTTAAGCATAAGCAAACAACATAAAAAGAGTGGAGCCAACACTTCCATTCTCAATATAATATCAAAATCAGTCATACTTTGAAGCAAAACTAGAAATGATCTAAACTAGACTTGATAAATTGGACTAATGAAATGAAAAAAAACAGTAAGGCTATCTGAAATATGGGCTTATATCCATCGTTATCAACAACAAACTCTGTCCTAAGTATTTACTGTAGTGTGTACTTTCTAGCTAATGAAAGTATGAAACTAGGGGTGCCTGGATGGCTCAGTTGGTAGAGCATTCCACTCTTGATTTTGGCTCAGGTTTTCATCTCAGGGTGGTAGGAATGGGTCCCAAGTCGGGCTCTGGGTTCAGTGCAGAATCCACTTGTTTCTCTCCCTCTCTTTACACCCCTCACCTTCCCCCCACCACTCCCGTGCTCTGTCTCAAATTAAAAATATCTTTTTTTAAAAAGTATGAAACTATCAAGATATATAGGCATTTAACAACTAAGTACATAAACATGGAGATAAAACTTCATAAATTTGTCAGCAATGACTTAAAGTCATAAGATATTAAAAGTATTTGATAAACTTTTAGATAGCATAATAAAAAAATGTTTAGAAGCCGCTTCTGCAACTTCTTCACAGTTACAAAGAGCCACATATCACTGAGGAAATGGATTCCTCCTGCCATGGAAAGAAAAATGCTAAAGCAATGCACAGAAAATACATGGAAACAGAAACACATTTGCTTTTCATTATATACTACTGAAAAACATATAAAAAACTGCCTGATGGCTTAAAGAAATAAAAAGAATAAATTATACAATGTTGCCTATGTGGTTGAATAAAAAAACAGATTTTCTAATATGTCTCAGCTTATGAAATTGCCGTATTTCATTTTAATGGTGAAATACAAGAACAATTTTTTGGTGATACACTAAGGAAAAATGTATTGCAGAACTTACTCTTAATAGCAAATAACCTCTTTATTAAAAGCAATGTTTCATGAAAAAAGATTTATAAATAGATGAACCAACTTTAGAATTAAAATAAAAAGAATTACAGGATTAAGGTGAGCAAAAGAGGAAGAACAGGATTTGTAAAAATATTCCATTGTATCGGGCGCCTGGGTGGCTCAGTGGGTGAAAGCCTCTGCCTTCGGCTCAGGTCATGATCTCAGGGACCTGGGATTGAGGCCTGCCTCAGGCTCCCTGCTCAGTAGGGAGCCTGCTTCCTCCTCTCTCTGTCTGCCTCTCTGCCTACTTGTAATCTCTGTCACATAAATAAATAAAATCTAAAACAAACAAACAAACAAACAAACCACATCCCATTGTATCATTCATAAACAAGCTATTGCAATAAAGATATTGAAGTAAGAAGTACTCAAGTGCTGCACAAACTCATTGAGGTCATTAATTGTTTTAGTAAAGCAATACCTTTAAAATGTACTACGAAAAAATGTAATGAAATCCTTATAACAGTTTGTAATAAGACAGGCTAACAATAAAAATGATTTGTAGAGGCACCTGGGTGACTCAGTCAGTTAAGTGTCCAATTCTTGATTTCAGCTCAGGTCATGATCTCAGGGTCATGGGATCGAACCTCGTGTTGGGCTCTGTGTGCTGGGCTTGGAGCCTACTTAAGATTCTCTCTCTCCCCCTGCCTCTCCCCATGCTTCTGCTCTCTTTCTCTCGTTCCTTCTCAAATAAATCTTAGAAAGATCATTTGTTGAACACAAAAGTGTGTTGGTCATCTCATGTCAAAGTACTTTTAAAAAGCTGTTGAGCTTAAAACCAGAAAGAAGTTCCATATTTGCTGACATTTTCTGTAACAAGTGACTGTCAGTAGTATAACAAATATTAAAATTTAAAAACAAAAAAACATGCAATCTGTCCTTCTTTTTTTTTTTTTTAAGATTTTATTTATTCATTTGACACAGAGAGAGAGATTACAAGTAGGCAGAGAGGCAGGCAGAGAGAGAGGAGAGAGGAGGAAGCAGGCTCCCCGCTGAGCAGAGAGCCCGATGTGGGCCTCGATCCCAGGACCCTGGGACCATGACCTGAGCCGAAGGCAGCAGCTTTAACCCACTGAGCCACCCAGGCGCCCGCAATCTGTCCTTCTAAAATAAATGTAACATTTCAACAATCAGTAAGAACGCATGTGTTTTTCAAAAGTGGTTTGCACTAATGAAGACAGCCCTTTGAAAAACGATATTTGGAAATGAGATTTTTTTCATTGTTATTCCTGAAAAACACACACACAAACTCCTGTCTGCTCACTAAAAAATTGGTGAACAATTTTACAGACTTACAACTACTTGCATCTGGATTTACTCTTCTCTGTGAGATATCGTTTTCAAATATGATGATCAGAAGAACAAAACATCAAAAGCTCAACTTAGGAAAAGAGCTTTTCAAATCGATATTAAAAACTAAGTGTATTCCAAGTGAAATCAATAAATCAATTCCACTAACAAAAGCATCCAAAAGCATAAAATAGTTAGGAATAAATTTAACAAAAGAAGTGTAAAACTTTTACTCTAAAAACTATAAAACATTGCTTGAAAGAAATTAAAAGACTATCTAAATAAATGGGAAGACATCCCGTGTTCACAGATCAGAAGACTTACTACTGTATGGAAATACTTCCCAAATTGATCTGCAGATTCAAAATAATCCTTATCAAAATCCCAGCCAGTTTCCTTACCAGAATAAACAAGCTGATCCTAAAATTCTTACAGAAAAACAAGGAACATAGAATATCCAAGACAATCTTGAAAAAGAAGAGTAAAGTTGGAGAACTTACACTCCTGATTTCAAAACTTACTACAAAGCTACAATAATTAAAGATACAGACTACTGAATAACAATACACATATAGATGCAATGGAGTATAACTGACAGTATAGAATAAACCCTCACATTAATAGTTAATTGATTTTCAATAAAGGTCCCAAGACAATTCAATGAGGAAAAGAACAGTCTTTTAAACAAATGGTGAAGGGACAACTGATTATCCACATGCACAAGAATGGTGTGGGAGTCCTGTATTATATCATATACAAAATTTAACTCAAAATGGATTAAGGACCTTTTTCTTTTGCCAGGGTTCCAGTCCACTACTAAGTAGGTGTCATAGATAATATTACACTGCTCTTAGAAAAAAACAGAAAAAATCTTTGTGACTATGGATTAGGCAGAGTCCTCTTAAATATGACACTGAAAGCACAATGAAAGAAAAAAAATAGATAAATTAGACTTCATTAAAATGAAAACTTTTGTAATTCAAAGGTCATCAAAAAAAAAAAGAAAGAAAAATATAACCATAAAATGGGAGAAAATATTTGCAAATTCTATAATTGACAAGGGATCTGTATTCAGAACTCTAAATCTCAATAATAAAAGACAACCAGGGGCGCCTGGGTGGGATCTGCCTTTAGCTCAGGTCATAATCAGAGTCCTGGGATTGAGTCCCACATAGGGCTTCCTTACCCAGTGGGAAGCCTGCTTCTTCCTTGCCCCTCCCCCTCAGCTGCTGTTTTCTCTGTCTTGCAAAAATAAATAAAATCCTTAAAATAATAATAAAAAGACAACCAAATTTAAAAACTGGCAAACGGTCTCATAGACACTACCCCCAAAAAGATATAAATGGTGGGGTGCCTGGGTGGCTCAGTCAGTTAAACATCTTGACTCTTGATTTCGGCTCTGGTCATGATCTCAGGGTGCTGAGATTGAGCCCAGACTCAGGCTTCATCAGGCTTCCCACTCAGCGGGATATCTGCCTGAGATTCTTTCTCTCCCTCTCCCTCCCCTAAATGGCTCACACTCTCTCTAAAATAAATAAATATTTTTTTAAAAAGATATAAATGAATAATAAGTACATGAAGAGGTTCAGGAGAAGGAAGATGTAAATTAAAACCACAATGGCAAACTATTTCATACCGCTAGGATGGCTATAATCTGAAAATAACAAGTGGCAAGGATAGAGAAAGAGAAAGCGGAACCCTCATGCATGGCTGATGGGAATGTAAATGAGTACAGATGGTTAAATAGAGTTACCATGTGACCCAGAATTTCACATCTAGCTATATACCCAAGAGAACAGTAAACATAAGGGCACATAAAAACTTGTATGTAAATGTTCATATCAGCATCATTTATAATGGCCAAAAGGTGGTAGTGACCCAAATGTCCATCAGCTGATACACAGCTAAATAAAATACGGATATTCATATAATAGAATATTATTTGGCAATTAAAAGGAATGAAAACATGAACTATGAAAACATTTTGTTAAGTAAAAGAAGCTAGTCACAAAAGACCACATATTATATGACTGCATTTATAGTATTAAATGTCCAGAACAGATAAATCCACAGAGACAAAAAGCAGATTAGTGGTTGTCTACAACTTCTGGAGGTAAAGAGGAGAAAAGAGTAACTGCTAATGGGTACAGAAATTGGGGGGGGTGGTGGTAATGAAAATGTTCCAAAATTGACTGTGGTCCTGGCTATATAACTCTATGAAGATACAAAAAGAATTGAACTATACACTTTAAATAGGTTAACTGTATAGTCCGTGAATTAAGTATCAATTGAAAAATTAAGCATATTCCATCACATTGTTCTGATTTTTAAAAAATGGTTTTGTACTGACAAAGTTATTTAATATGCTGGGACCCCCAAAAGGGAGGCCGCTCCAGCAACCCTGCCCACATCACCAATCTAAACCTAAGTCAGCCTGCACTTACAGGAAACACCTATCAGTGAAATCTAACATACACCAATCACCATCCTCCAACTCAGTTTTAGCTAGCATACCTTGCCCTAGAAAAGAAGACCTGGTAGCTTTATGAAGAAATCCTCAACCTTCTAGCCAATCACACCCTGTTTCTGAGTTGCTCCTTCTAAGGCTCTGTAAAGTCTGCTCTTATCCAAAATCCCTTAAGAAGAGTGTTCTACTGCTTGTGAGGCACTGTACTCCTCTAATCCATGGAGTTTCCCTTGAATAAAGGACATCAAACTTGTTACTAAATTGTATTATTTTTATCACTTCGCAATAGTGTTAATAAACATAAAATAAATTATTTTAAAATATACTGAAGGGGCACCTAGGTGGCTAGGTCAGTTAAGCCTCTGACTCTTGATTTCAGCTCAGGTCATGATCTCAGGATTGTGAGATTGAGTCCCATGTCAGGCTCTATCATGGGACCTATCTCCTATGGGCACGGAGCCTCCTTAGGATTCTTTCTCCCTCTTCCTCTGCCTGCCTCTCTTCTTTATCTTGAAATTCTTGTTCTTGTATACTTTGTAATGAATATAGTATTCATATTAGTAGGAATAAATAAATAGTTCATTAAAGGTAATTGTACACAAGAAATCTTACTGATGGGGTACTCAATCTCTTAAAAAGGTTAGCAATACAGGTTATATCATTATAGATAATTCAGCAGTTACTAATTTACTCCCTTAGCACAACTCTTTTGTACATTATGTTCAAATCCTTTATTTAAATCAATGTTATTTATCCAGATGTTTACATCTTAGTTTCCAATCTTAATAGTAGGCTCATTTGTGAACAGGAACTTGGGAATTCCCTCTTTTGCCTAGAATTGGCTGATTGCATTTTTAAATTTTGGGAGACAGAGTACTTTTATTTAAAAAAAACTTTCTTGGGGCACCTGGGTGGCTCAGTCGGTTAAGTGACTGCCTTTGGCTCAGGTCATGATCTCCAGGTCCTGGGATCCAGCCCCCACTGGGGAATTCCTGCTCAGCAGGGAGTCTGCTTCTCTCTTTCTCTCTCCCTCTGCCCCTCCCCACTGCTCATTCTCTCTCTCAAATAAGTAAATCAAATCTTAAATAAATAAATAAATAAATAAATAAATAAATAAATAAAAACTTTCTCTTTTGAAACAATCTCAAGTTTCAGATAAGGTACTAGCAGTGTGGTATAATTAAAAATAAACATGCGGTCTTCCCTGGTTCCTAGCAGGAGCTCAAAAAAACTGTTGGAATATCCTGTCTGACCCAAATGTCTTTTGCTATTTGAAACAACCCCCTTCAGGTCTTACCTGAATTTATGCTAATGAGGTGATGAAAGGTAGGCCCCCTAGGTAACTTCAAGAGGAGGGTTGGTCACCAGATCTACCAAGTCAGTGATTAGAGGGTTAGAACTTTCAGCCCCACTCCCAACCTTCAGTGTGGAGAAAGGGGCTAGAGTCTGAGCTCAATCACCAATGGCCAGTATTTTAATCAATTAAACCTATATAATGAAGCCTCCATAAAAACCCCTAAGCAATTGGGTTTAGACAGTTTCTGGGTTGGTGAATATATTAATGTATGCCCCTGGAGAGGGCACGGAAGATCTGCATCAACCACCCCACCCCTCAATATCTTCCTCTATTCACTTCTTCCATTCGGCTGTTCCAGAGTATATCCTTCATAATAAACCAGTATATTAAGTAGAGCATTTTCCTGAATTCTGTGAGTCATTCTATTGAATTACTGAACTTGGAGAGGAAGCGGGTCATGGGAACCCCCAGAACTGCAATTGGTCAGGCAGAAGTATGGGTGCCTGGGGACTCTACTTGCAGCTAGCACCTAAAGCCCCATAAGACTGACCCTTAAACTTATGTGATCTAATGGCTAATTCTAGGTATATAGTATCAGAATATAACTAAATTACTGGACACCTACTTGGAGTCAGAGAATTGACTGTCAATATGGAAAAATGACACATCAGAGAAAAACCATGTAAGTAAAAATAAATCTTTCATTTTCCTAAAACATCTAAAAGTTGCAAATTGCTATCACCCTCAAATAATTTAGAGTGTATTTCTATAAACGATGCCATTTCCTCCATAATTACAATGTAACCCAAAATCCAGAAAATTAATACTGATACATACTACCATTTAATCTTCAGACCCTATTCAAGTTTCTCCAAAAGTTAAAATAGTATGCTTTATAGTGAAAGGATTCAGTCCAGAATTACCTGTCACATTTAGCGGTCATGTCTTCTTAAATTCTTCAATCTCTCCTGAATCTTTAGTACTTTCCTAAACTTTATGACCTTTATACTTTAGAAAATAACAATTATTTTATAAACTGTCCCTCATTTTGGGTTTGTCCAAAAATTCCTCATGATTAGATTTAAGTTATGCATCTTTGGCAGGAATCTCACAGAAGTGATGCTGTGTTCTTATTGTATTTGACCAAATGGCACATGATTTAGATTTGTTCAATTAATGGTAATGTTAACTCATTATTTGATTAAGGTGGTACTTTAAAGTGGCAGCTTCTTCATTACAAATTAATTCTTTTCCCTCTTTGTAATTAATAAGCATCTTGTGAAGAAGTTACTTTGAGACCATATGAATATTCTATTCCCAATCAATTTTTAAATTTACTCATTTATTTTCATTTCTCCCTTTTGTAATTAGTATTTTATGGAGAGGTAGTACAAAGTCATGCAAATATGCTATTCCTCCTCAGAGTTAAATGTACTCATTTTTAAATTTATGTCAGTATAGACTTACAGATCTCCATTTGTCACCATCATTATTCACTTTGATGCTTAAAATGTCCTAGATTTGGCCAGTGGAAGCCAAAACCTCTCAAGGCTTCTCTATCCCTTTTGATATGTCCCCACCATTTTTCAAGCACTGCCTTACTTTGTGGCACAATATATTCCAGGTTCATCTTGTATGCTACTTTTCCCAGTCCTGCGATCAGGCACTTCTCCAAGGAATTCTGGTTTGTTTAGTGAAGAAAGGTTCAGTCAGTTCTATAGGGTGACGTACATGTTCCTTAAGATCACTGCAACTATATAAAGTCATTTAGTACAAACCACAAGGCTTATGGTTAAAGGGGTTAGGAGCACAAATTCAAAATATTCATCAGGGCCGTTTAAAAATAAACATGAACCTAATAAAAGCAACACACTTTTACATATGTTAAATGGCTAAGAAATACACAAATGCCACAGTAAACATGGCATGGCACTTTACCTTCAAACAGATCTTCTGTTGCTTATGGAAGTGGCTGTCTGAAGGGCTGAAGTTTGTGAATCACTGTGATATGAAGAGGGCTAGCTTATATATATAAAATCAGGGAAAGTTTATACCAAATGTGGATGGGTATGGCACATAACACAAGTGGTAAAATAAGGTAACTGGTAAATGTTGAGGTGTGCACGTGTGTACATTTTGTGTCTTTCTGCAGAGCTTGGTTCACCTGAGTATAATATCCTGAGTTCACCTAGTATTTCTCAAGGGTGAAACCACATATAAATAAACATGAAATTCATGTTGTGTTCTATCTGGTCCCTAATCCAGTAATTGTATTGGAGCAAACTCGTGTTTTCAAAACATGTGTTAGAGTAGGACTAATTATATTTAGAAACTAACACTGAATGCTCAGTGTGTTTACTGTTATTTCTGTGTTGAGTCCCAGGCCCTCTTAGGACAGAGTTAATGCACATATGTATACATACCCACACACCACATCTACCTATGTATGTTGAAAAACCATGAGCTCATCGTAGTATCTCCAATGCCAGCCCAACACCATAGGGTTCATTCTAGTTTTTTCCTTCTCCATATCTATGATTTCCTTCCCTAAAAGAAACCTAGCTCCTATCACCCTCAACATATTTACTTATTTGATCAATCCTCTCTGTGTGTTACCAGTATTCCATGGCTGCAGTGACCCACTCCCACCTACGCAGGTGCCCTCCTCATTCCATTCAGGTTCTAATATTGTGCATTTGGGCTTTTGGAGTAAATTACTGGGGGTAAGGGAGTAATGGGGAGAGGGGAGGGGAGGTGAGAGGAAGAGAAAACAAAAAAGGAGACATGAGAAATTCTGAGGGAGAAGAGCCCACTGTTACAAAGTTATTTTAAAATATAAAAAAGAAGAATACAAGGCAAACTTGGGTTCCATATCATTAAGCACTTTGCTGTAATAATGAGTTATATTACTATATTTCCCTTTTATAAAGCATTATACTGTGGAATATTTCAAACATACAAAACTAGAGAGAACAGAAATGAGCTCTCATATATGTGTCAATTAGCAGAAATAAAGCAAACAGATTGGACATAGGCAAAGACACTATTAGTCAAAATAAATGATGTTACACTTTTCCACAAGGGGCTATTTATATAATATAAGACACACTTGGGCCCAGGGCCCTCCTCTTATGGAACGCATATTCTATAGGAATGATCAACAAGTACTAAATAAATTAAGGTACTCTCAGATTGCTTTAACGGCTATGAAGAAAATGAAACCAGGTAATATGATACTGTAACAAGTGCATGGAGAATGACTTGAGAATGGGTAGTCAGAGAACATCTCTGTAAAGAGATGGCATTTGAATTGAGACCTGAATGACAAGAAGGGAGGAGCTAGCCTGGCAAAAATGTGAGGACAAAGGGAATAAAAAATATAAAGGCTCTAACAAAAGCTTGACATGCTTGAGGACAGATGGGTTTTAGCAGTAGGAAACAGTACTGTAGAAGAACTATAAGAACAACAGTTGTGACAGTTGAAGAAATAAAAGTGCAACTTAAAATACATACTCACCCATTTGTTAACCATATATAGGAATGTATGTTTAGCAGTGTGCTAGGACTACACTAGAAGTGGAAGACATTTCCTTCTCTCAGCCAAAATACAGTATGTTGATTATATAGTTATATGTCAAGGGTGCCTGGGTGGTTCGGTAGGTTACGTAGTCTGCCTTTGGCTCAGGTCATGACCCCAGAGTCCTGGGATTAAGACCCACATCAGGCTCCTTGCTCAGCAGGGAGTCCACTTCTCCCTCTGCCCCTCACCCTGGCTCGTGCTCTCTCTCAAATAAGTAGATAAATAAGATCCTTTTAGAAAAATATACACAAGTCAAATTGATAACAATACAAGACGATATTACTACCAGAAAAGAGGAAAATTGGTCTTCCTCTTAGATTACTTATTAGCAATGCAACTGAAATGATAGTTCAAATATTTTCAGTACTGCCTCTTTAAAAATGATTACCTTAACAAGTACTTTCTAATTGTTCTATTTCTTTTTTAAAAGAGATGCAACTATGATTTGTTGAGTGTCTACATTATGTTAGAGTCCTGTGCTAGGGCCTGCATACATGAATCTTGAAATGTCAGAATGCCAATTACCATTTTTACAGAGCAAAGTCAGGCTCCAAGTGATTTGCCAAAAGTCAACTAAGTGGCAGAGTCAGGATTCAAATTCAGATTCCACTGCTAACACAATGTTTTTTTCTATACAATTTTCTTGGGCTTTTGTTTTTAAATCATTAAAAGAAACTTTTAGATACCCGATACTTCTTTACTACATGGTACTTGTATCAACTTCTAAGGCTTAAAGTTTTAATAACAAATTGGAGAATATTTTTTAGTTCTACCATTCACTATCTAAAATCATTATCAGTGGGGCGCCTGGGTGCTCAATGGGTTAAAGCCTCTGCCTTTAGCTCAGGTCATGATCTCAGGGTCCTGGGATTGAGCCTCCCATGGAGTCAGGCTGCCTGTTCAGCAGGGAGCCTGCTTCCTCTTCTCTCTGCCTGTCTCCCTGCCTACTTGCAATCTCTCTTTGTCAAATAAATAAAATCTTTAAAATAAAATAAAATAAAATAATTATCAGTAACCTTCCTTCATTTTTTTGAGTATTCTTTAAAAGTACATTGATAATGTTTGTGATGAGAATTAGTGACAAGCCAGAAGATCTATGATTTGGAAACTGCTGTATTTTTAAAAAAATATAACAGAATGCTCAATTTTACCGCACAATCAAGACATTTCAAAGGCACAGTCTATGAAAGAGTGTAGACTCTAGGACCTCTTATTCCTCAATTAAAATTACAGTCAATCAAACCTCTTCACAACAATCAAGTTGTTTAACCAAGGTGTATGGTAGAGCAATGAGGAAATTCCTAAAAATTTCCAAAGAAATATGATAGGAATAGTTACATATAGGAACAGTTGAAAATCAGGCAAGTTTCATACCCCAAAAAATCAAGTATATAAGTATATAAGACTTTTGGTAAAAAGTTTCTATTGCTAAAGCTCTCAGAAAACATAAAGAATATGGACATACCAATATTGTCTAATGTTTTCTGGTAAACTTTCAGATCCATATCATTATAACTTCTACGATGAAACTATACAAAAGAATGAATAAATTTAGCCATATAATTTAAAAGAGAGAGAATAATCCTTTTAAAAATTTAGTCATCTAAGCTAACTACTATCTTTTATTTTGTCATGTTTCTTCAGTTCTTATTTATAACCAAAATTCCTTTTCCATCCCACTGCATCTTTTGCCGGCCAAGGTTAGCATTCAAGTCTGCAAGTAAATGTTAATTATTAATACAATAAATGTTCAACTTTTACTTGAAGCTTCAATCTTATTTTCTCTCATACTCATTCTATCTCCTTCCTCTTTTTCCATTACTAAGTGTCATAGATGATGCTATCATTACATTGCTTTCTATATTTATAAGGGTCCAAGTTCATATCCCCAGACTTATGGACAAAATATTTATTCCCCTTAGACATTAACTCTTCCTTTCTCCTTGATGGAAACAAATTTCAACAGTCTATAGGAAAGATGAGCTCAATATCCCTTATACATTTAAAACTGTAGACATGCTGATGAGATTTATTTCAATGATTATTGCCATCTGCTCTTTCTGGTTTAGAGGAAAGAGGGTCTGCCACTGCAAAATGAACTACTAGTTCACTTAAACTATTCTACCTCTGAAAGTGACCTACATTTAATTTTCCAGGAAATATATAAAACTGTAATGCATCCTGACAACTATATTATGGAAGAACACACAAAATTTTAAAATGCTATGAGCGGATTTGGCTGTTTTATAAGTAAATCTTACTTGGCTCACAAAATAAATCTACCAATATAAAATATCTGTCTTAAGCTTTTAAATAATAGCAGATAAAAGATGTAGCTTAAAAGAAGCTTCAAAGAAATAGCTTCAGTTTTCTGTTAAAAATTAGAAACTTACATTTTCTAATACCTTCATTCCAAGTGTTACTTACGAGGTACTGATATGAAAGGCATGTTTTGAGGGCGCCTGGGTGGCTCAGTGGGTTAAAGCCTCTGCTTTCGGCTCAGGTCATGATCTCAGCATCCTGGGATCCAGGCCACATCAGGCTCTCTGCTCGGCGGGGAGCCTGCTTCCTCCTCTCCCTGTCTCTCTGCCTACTTGTAATCTCTCTCTCTGTGTCAAATAAATAAATAAAATCTTTTAAAAAAATGCATGTTTTGAATGCCCGGCCTTATTAAATATGCTATATCAAAGAGTTCCTCCATTTACTAATAGCAAGAAATTGGTGATTATGATCTCAAATTAAGGAAGTTACTAGTGATCAGAGAAAAAATACATAAATGAATAAGGGATTGCCTTGTAGCTTGCAGGGTAACAATTATTATTATTATTTTTTAAAGATTTTATTTATTTATTTGACAGAGAGAGATTACAAGTAGGCAGAGAGGCAGTCAGAGAGAGAGGGGAGGAAGCAGGCTCCCTGCTGAGCAGGGAGCCCGATGCTGGCCTCGATCCCAGGACCCTGAGATCATGACCTGAGCTGAAGGCAGAGGCTTTAACCCACTAAGCCACCCAGGCGCCCGCAGGGTAACAATTATTAAAAAAATAGAAGCACATGGATCAGAAATGAAAAAAATTAATACTGTTTTAATTCACAGACAACATTATGTGTATGTACCATATCTTCAGAAATCTATAAACATACTATTAGAACTAATAAGCGAACTTAACCAGGAAATTCCATTGTGTGTCTACACTCTATCAACAAATGATTAGAAAATAAAATTTAAAAATATTATCATCTATAATAACATCAAAAATATGAAATACTTAGGGACAGACTGGGCAAAATATGTGCAAGATCTATGCATAAAAGTGTGGAGGAAAAAAGTGTGGAGGACTAAAACTATCTGGAAAACTAAAAACACTGTAAAGACAAAGTAAACAAGACTTAAATAAGTGGAGAAATACATCATGTTCATGGATTACAATGTTCAACATTGTTAATATGTCAATTCTCACCAAAATGATCTACAGATTCAATGCAATTCCAATCAAAATCCCAGCAGGCTTTTTTTTTTTTTTTTACAAAACTTGACAAGATTGTAAAATTTATTTAAAAATGCAACAAACCTAGTATAGTCAAACAATTCTGAAAATGCAGAAAAAAGCTGAAAGATTTATACTGTCTAATTTCAAGACTTACTATGAAGCTATAGTAGTGAAGACAAGTGCTATACTGGCAGAAGGATAACCCCTGTGGAATACAACAGAGTGCTCAGAAAGAGATACACATATATATGGTCACTTAGTTTTCTACAGAGATGCCAACATAATTCGATTCTTCCTGTATATATTTGCAAACATACGTGAGGAGGAAACACTATTACTCTATGTTATTCTTCTGGAAGTAATAGGATTAAAACGTGTAAAGGCTTACTCCTCCCTGATTAGTAACTATTAAATCCCCACAGAAAGGTATCTCAATGTTTCATCTTCTCTATGTTTAGCAATTAGTTTGTCTCCTTTGGGAGCGGGAAAGCAGTCAGCTGTGTCCTACAGAAATACAGCTGCTTTTTTTTTTAATCTAAAATAGATGAAGGTAGGGGAAGTGAGAAGAGTAACTATATGACCCCTAAAATATACTCTTAATGTGTAAGAAAAAAAAAAACCAAGAACCTGTCAAACAGGAGCTTTAAAAAATGTTTTCATTCCAGACTAAAAATGGGAATAAAAATCATCATAATGACAGAAAATATAAGGTTGTCAAAGAATCCATAATTCACCTTTGGAGTGAAAGAAAATCAGCCTGTGACTGTAACCAGTGTTAAATTTTTTTTTTAAATAAAATTTCCTTATTGAACCGGAAGGGGGACAGAAGGGAGAAAAAAGCCAAAAAGCTTTAAAATAAAAGCAAAAATTTAAATTACTCTTGGGAAAACATTTTCAAAAAAATGTTGACAAGTACTATGATTCACAGTTGCTTTTCAATATTCAACAAATATTATATTCCTTATGCTTCTAATGTTCCTCTTTGAAATAAAATTGGGTATTGGTATTTTTACCAATTTTTACCTAAAGTTCCCAGCAACAGAATTCAAGAGAAAACCATACTCCCTCAAATCTTCCTTTGTCTTTTAACTAAGATATGTTTTAATACTGATGAAAGTGATAATACTAAAGAATATAATAGCCATGAAGTTAAAGTCAATGCTATTGTGTTATTTTTATTTTCACCAACCCTGATTACACAAAGTATGGCAGATATTTTTACTCTATTTGAAAAGGCCAAAGGGGAGTAAAGGAGAGGAGAAAGCACCATTTAATGAATGCCTGTTCTGTGCCAGACACAGTGGTGTGCTGATAAATGTTTAACAATCAGCCCTCGGGGGTGTGTGTATGAAATGTGTGTTTGTTATAAATTTTGAAGGCTGTAGGACACCATTTAAAAATTGTAATAAAATATACAATACTCTTTAGTGTAAATTTCCTAGAGCCAACTAATTCTCACAGAATGCTCTACTGATTTTGCCAAACTCCTGAGAAACCAACTAAGGGTTGCAACGAATAAACAAATGTAATTCCAATCTTAATGTTATTTGATATTTTCATTTACATTAAAAGGAAAGTGAAACAACAATGATATATGTCATAACCTCACTTGTTCATCAATGACATAAGCAACCTCTTTGCTGAATTAGAGAATACATGCACACTCTGAAGATAGAGGGTTTGGTTCCAGACCACTGCAATAAAATTAATATTGCAAAAAAGCAAGTCAAATGAATGTTTTGGTTTCCCAGTGCATATAAAAATTATGTTCACACTATACTGTAGTCTATTAAATGTATAATAGCATTATGCCTTAAAAAAAACCAATGTACAAAAAAAAAAAACCAATGTACATACCTTAATTAAAATACTTTATGTCTAAAAAATGAACTTTCAGCAAGTCTTATCTTTTTGCTGGTAGAAGATCTTACCTCAGTGTTTCAGTGTTGATGGCTGCTGACTGACCAGGCGGTTGCTAAAGTTCGGGTGGCTCAGTTATTTTTTTTTTTAAGGCCAATTAAACAAATTTTATTCAGAGTAAGTTTACATTAAATTACAATATTAACAATCTCTAGAGACAATGAACATAAAATTTAAGAAGTAAAAATCCGTTTGGTCTTTTATAGACCACATACTATAGAACTCACAAATGAAAATTTACAAATAATGAGGGCGCCTGGTGGCTCAGTCGGTTAAGTGGCTGCCTTTGGCTCAGGTCATGATCCCAGGGTCCTGGAATCAAGTCCCACATCGGGCTCCCTGCTCAGCGGAGAGCCTGCTTCTCCCTCTCCCTCTGCCTGCTGCTCTACTTACTTGTGCTCTCTATCTCTCTGAGAGAGAGAGAGAGAGAGAGAGAAAGAAAGGAAGGAAGGAAGGAAGGAAGGAAGACAGACAGACTAAGTTGTGAGGAATTTCACATAGAAGCCCATAAAATGTCATATTTTAAACACACTTTTCTAAAAGGGAGAAACTTTTTAATAATTTAGCACGAAATCCAATTATATAAACTTGGTATATTTCAGAAAATATTGTTTTAAACATTTATACCATAATAAAAATTCCTTTGGTAGCTTTTAATCAAAACGGAGCACACTATTATGTAATATATAAAGTACTCTTAAATGCTACTAGAAAAGTATTTTTGTTACAGTTATGGCACCTATATATACACAAAACATGAAACCAGGTGCCAACAAAATCCTTTTAATCTTTTAACAAAATAACTTCTGCTTCACAATATCAAGACTTTATTGTCTCCCATAACACTTTTTACAGTGGTTGCACAAAGAACAAAAGCATAACTCTAAAAACAAACCAAACTTTACTAGAGCAATCACACAAACAATGCAATGAAAAAAATCAAAGAGCAGTTACTCCAATGCAAAACACAGGGGCTGCTAGACTCCGTCTTAGAAACGTAAACACAAACACCCTATCCCCCAAACTCCTAAACAGAAAATCCACAAACAACTCAGCGGAAGTAGAACAAAGATGCTCACGGGTTCACCGCAGCAAGCACACCTGACCCGGTGTTGTCTTGACATACATGAGAGGTCTCACTGAGAAACCTTGCTCGAAAAAGTTAGTTATCATAGTTTAAAATGTATAGAACATAAAGGAAACAAACAGATGCCAATATTTATGTTGCATAATTGATTAGCCAGCTTTTGACATTGTTTCTTCCTAATGTCCGCTAACAAAGGGCTCTTGTTTGTAAACTAAGTGTCCATCAGCTTAGAGAGCCTGCCTTTAGGAATACACCAGTCATCTCTGCAGCCCATGAACACGGCACGGAGGGTCTTTTTAACTATGCATTCATGAGCACACACAGACACCAAACCAAACTTTCAGCTTTCTGCCACAAGAGAAATATCTTACAAAGGAACCTCTTTTAACCAACATCTTCTTGTCCAATCTCAAAGTAATTCTGCACAAAGCAACAAAAACAATTTAAACAGCGAAGACAGTTAAGAGGGAGAACTGGAGGGAAAGAAACATATGCCATTTGCAAACTCTTAAGCTTTGTGAAGGGTGATCCAAGAATCATCTCTTTTCTTTCTAATACAAAAGTCTTTGTACTGAATCAATCTCAGAAGTCTTGGAAATAGCACAGAAATGCTTCACTGCTCTGAAGACACATTCTAGTGTCTCGATGAGCGAAAGCAACTGGCCATCAAATCAGGTCCTGTAGTGGTGATCATCTCTCTCCATATAAGTCTGTCTATAAGAAATTCAATTCTTTTTTAAATCTCTAGGCTTTACAGGAAATTTCACTGATTATACAATTCAGAAACTAGAAGATTATAATAAAGGTCTTTTTCATCTTCATTATTCGGACAACAGCAGGGTCAATCTGATACTGTCTTTCCTGAAACACTATCAGTGGTACTGACTTGTTCTTCAATGGTTTCCTTCATCTGGATCTGGCTGCTATTTGAAGCAATCTGTATTTGAATTCCCCACTGAACATGTATGTGTCCCCATCTTCCATCTCCCTCCTTTTGGGACTTTAACCAGAACTCGTGCTTTGCCACAGGCCAGGAACTATAATGTTCTTTTGCAGTTCACTGTCCTCTATTCTCATGCCCATTTTTATTTCTTCAAAGCTGAACCTACCCCCTTCACTGAACATGAGAAGCACCAGTATCTGAAAGATGGACACCTGGAACTTCTTTCCTTCCTTAAACGTGCTTTTCAAACAGCATTCCCCAATGTAGTTTGCCACTGAAGATTTCTACCACTGTGCTTTCTAAGATAAAAATGTCTTAAATACTTCCTGAAGTTTAACCATTTCTAGAGTTAAATGCACTTCTATAGGTGTGTGTGTTGGCCAGTATGAATTCTATTCACTGTTAGATCTATAGAGCCTAGGTCACTTTGATTCTGCATATACTGCTTGAAATGAACCATGATGTCCTTGGAGAGTTCCATGTCCTTGAACATGCCTTTAAGCTTGCTGGTGAAAGCAACACGCATTCATGCTTTAGTTTTGACAACACAGATTTTTCAGCATCTACTGAGGCACTTTTTCCAATGAGGAGTCGTTTTGCCAAATCTTTTTTATAAAAGGCTTCAAAGAAATCTTTACTGTGAATGAACCTGAATATTATCATTACCTTGCTGAGAATCCTCGGGCGCCTGGGTGGCTCAGTGGGTTAAAGCCGCTGCCTTCGGCTCAGGTCATGATCCCAGAGTCCTGGGATCGAGGCCCACATCGGGCTCTCTGCTCAGCGGGGAGCCTGCTTCCTCCTCTCTCCTCTCTCTCTGCCTGCCTCTCTGCCTACTTGTAATCTCTCTCTCTGTGTCAAATGAATAAATAAAATCTTTAAAAAAA
>LNAC01000442.1:1250-67934 GCA_002007465.1 Ailurus styani | reverse complement strand
AAAAAAAAAAAAAAAAAAAAAAAAAAGAATCCTCTCCAGCTCTTCATCTGTTGCTTATTACTCGCTCTTGATTTTGAATCAACATGCTTTCCTATCAGTTCTGTAGGCTTATTTGGTTTCCTGTTGATAAATATTTCAAAGGATTCCTTCATCAAGTTGATGAACTTCTTATTCCTCTGAAAGCATACTTCTATCACATGGTCCACATGATCCTTAAAATCTAGCAGGTCCTGTACCATAGTTTTGTCTTTTTCAGGACTGATAACAATGGTTGTCCCAAAAGTCTTGATGTAGTCACTTGAGTGCTGCAACAGAATCTGCTGCCCATGCTTCACACAGCTGAACAGCTGGTATATCTGAGTGAGGTCGGCACTCCATTCTCATCAAGGAGGTGGTCAAGCCCTTTCTACAGAATTGCTGTTCAATGTTCTCCTAATAGCTGTTTCTCCATGTGAGCAATCAGTGGTTTCTGTGTGCTATGGTCCTAAAAACATGATTACTCAATCTCCCTCTTCCTCTAAACGCTTACTTACAGGGTTAGGATATTCCAGCCTTCTGCAGTATATAAACAATTCGTTTCTTCCAAAAATTTCAGATCAAATGAATCTTTATATACCCGAAGGTCAGAAAGCACACTCAACAGACTTTTCAATAAACTTTCATCCACTGCTTTGCTGCCATAAATACTTTTACTTTGAACCATTTTATCACTAATGATATGGTTTCTAAAAAGTTCCAATCCCATATCCCAGATAGAAGGAAACATGGAATTCTGAAGTACATAAGTGCAAAGCAAAAAACAGGACAATACTTCTGATCATGATCATTTGTCTGCAATGATCTTGCCAGCATGTGTTAATCTTCTTTAAAAATAAAATATTGTGTGGTGAGTCTTCTCTAAACTGAAGGATCTGTGCTTGGACACGATCTTCCCTAGACCTGGCACAGCTGCTTGTAGAGTTGTTGAGGAAACTTTGTGAAAACAGATTTTCAACAGCTTAGTAGTTTTTCCGGATGGAAATACTACTGATGGAAATACTACTTGTATGGCTTTTACAGCCTTAAGAAGCTTCTGCCAGGTGTCCTGAACATAGTTATCAGGCAATTTAGGCCTGTCTCGGAAATTATTGATTACTAATTTCTTGGAGCCACTGCTACCCCCAGGTTCGGAGGTGATGGTGGCCACTGTGAGGGACACAGATGTGGTGAGGCCATGGGTGTGCCCAACGAGCACAGAGTGTTTGGCCTTCCTAGGGATCCTGTCAGCCATGGTTACAGTCAGGAAGCAGTGGAAGACCACCCCGACCCACCCTAACTGGCCACCCAACTACCACTGCCCAAGAGCTCGGGCAATTAAAATAAGAACAGCAGTTTGGCAGTTTGCCGTACTGATTAACTTATCCTTTCAGAAATGACTTCTCTGTAGCATGTGAGCTATATGAAAGCATTTTACCTGCAGGAGAACATCTTTCAAAATTGGAGTCAATCCTCCCAAACTCTGCTACTGTTTTATCAACTATGTTTATATAACATTCAAAATCTTTTGTTGTCATTTCAACAATCTTCACAGCATCTTCACCAGGAGTAGATTCCGTTTCAAGAAACCACTGTCTTTGCTCATCCCTAGGAAGTAACTCTTCATCCATTAAAGTTTTATCATGAAATTAAAGCAATTCAAATAATAATAATAATGAAAATGTTTGAAATATCACCAGAATTATCAAAATGTGACACAAAGATATGAAGTGAGGGAATGCAGTTGGAAAAAATAGTGCCAATAAACTTGCTTAATGCAGGATTGCCACAAGCCTTCAATTTGTAAAAAAATCAGTATCTGTGAAGCTCAATAAGGTAAAGTGCAATAAAATGAGGTAAGCCTGTAGTTGAGAATATTTCCTCAATTTTTGTGTTACTAACAATAACAGGCAATGGATACAACAAATTTTTTAAAAATATTTTATTTGAGAGCGAGAGAGAGAGAAAGAGAGGGAAAGAGAACGTGACACATATGTGTGTACATGTAAGGAGGGACAGGGGGAGAGGGATAGAGAATCCCAAGCAGACTCTGCCCTAAACAGGGAGCCTGAGGTGAAGCTCGATCCCATGACCCCGAAATCACGACCTGAGCTGAAACCAAGAGTCAGAGGCTTAACCGACTGTGCCACCCAGGTGCCCCCAGACACAACAAACTTTTAAGTTAAATCTGGTTTATTACCACTCTTTCCATCACTTCCTTAAACCTAGACATCCAACAAAATAATAAATCAAGCTCTGGTTTGTGCTATTTACCAATTTCTGTGGTATGAATACCATCATGACACATTTCAAGCTACCAATCAAAACAAACCTAACACAGAGCTGGGAAGAGATATGCAATAGCACATCATTATATGGTATTTCACCACACAGCTACAATAGACATATATAATGTACAATGTAGCAAAATAACTAGGAAATGATGAGTTTTCAGCATTTATTATCTTTGCTTTTTTTTTTCCAAGATTTTATTTCTTTATTTTAGAGAGAGAAAGTGCATGAACAGGGAGAGGAGCAGAGGGGGAGGAAGGAGGGAAAAGTCTCAACCAGACTCCACACTAAGCATGGAGCCCCACGTGGGGCTCCATCTCACGAACCTGAGATCATGACCTGAGGCGAAACCAAGAGTCAAGCATTCAACCAACTGAGCCACCCAGGTGCCCCTACTGCCTTTGCTTTTAACATAATTATAAAGTTTGTATAATTTAATTTTTAATGATGGCTGTGTTTAACAACTCATAAGATATCTAAAATTATAATGATCAGTTCTTATGGGGGGGGGTACAATCCAGCTCCAGGATATTATATAAATGTTTCACAAACAAGGGAACTAAAACTTAACGGTGATTTGTTTAGGATCGCACAGTTGGTAAACGGTAACACTGTAATTCAAGCTCGGGTATGACATACTCTAAATTTGTGCTGGATCATACCAGGTTATCAAAGATATAACTTATAAGAAACTTTAATATAAAAGTCATAAAACGATGTTTTTCTTTGCAAATATTTGAGTGTATACCTGGTTTTTTCCCTTTTAAGATTTTATTTATTTATTTGAGAGAGAGAGAGAAAGTGAGAGACAAAGCTGGAGCAGAGGGGGAGGGGCAGACAGAGAGGGAGAATCAGACTTGCTGCTGAGCAGGCGCTCCATGCAGGGGCTTGATTCCAGGACCCTGAGATCATGACCTGAGCTGAAGGCAGACACTTAACTGACTGAACCACCCAGGCGCCCTGTATATCTGTTTTTGCTGTCCTTCCGATTTTAAAGAATAGACACTCTAATCACTTTAAATAAGGGAGAGTCTGCTACATGGACAGAGTTTTGGTTGGAAAGCTAGGGAACCTACCCACAGAAATCCTAATAGAGGTATGCTTTTTGGGAAGTGGAAAGCCATCACAACTGAGAGAATGACCACTCTTCTTATCTCTTATGACTAAAAAAAATCTCTATTTTTCTGTGTATATGTGTTTACTCCTTATATTTATCTATATTATATCATTGTTTCTGCCTTGCAGATTTCGATTAAAGTCAGAATAATATTTCTGCAAGGCCGCAGATGCAACTAGTGACAAACGCTTCCCTTTTAGCTTATAAAAAAAAAACTTCACTATCCAAATTTCAGATAACATATTCACTATGTATTATTGAATGACAGAAAATACTAAAGAAACAACAAATAATCCCTATAGTTAAGAACACTAGAAATCTAACAAGACAAATTACAAATTACAGATTGATCTGTGAATTTCTATGGACTAAAAAGTACAAATAAACAATTCATGACCAAATGAATGAATAAGAACTTTGAAAAGTAAGTACATTTTTACCCCATACTTTTAATATCTTCTGAAAGCCAGTGAAGATAAAAACTAAGATAAAAGTTGTTTATAGGTAGCTACAATAACCCACTGAGGCTGAATTGTTATGATTACCAGTATTCTTTAAAAAAAAGGGTGGGGGTGGCGTGGCTCAGTGGGTTAAGCCTCTGCCTTTGGCTCAGGTCATGATCTCAGAGTCCTGGGATCGAGGCCCGCATTGGGCTCCCCGCTCAGTGGGGAGCCTGCTTCCTCCTCTCTCTGCCTGCCTCTCAGCCCACTTGTGATCTGTCTCTCTCTGTCAAATAAATAAAATAAAATAAATCTCTAAAAAAAAATGTATACCAATTTCTAAGTTTTGGATTCAGGCAATGAAATTAGAGTCTTTGATTAGCTCTATCCAGTAAATCAGTTGTAAGTGAAGACAGAACTGTTGCAAATATTAAATAACAAAGTACTGATTACTCATTATTAAGAACAAAAGACAACTTATCATAAAAACAATACAATTAATAGATTTCAATTTGAAAAGTGAACTATAAAAGTCATGAAGCTGATTTTGATCATGCTACATAAAATAAATATAATTTAAAGCCAGTTAGATAGGTATTTTATACACAAAGCAACAAATTTTTTTAATTGCTCTTTATCTTTTTTTTTTTTTTAAGATTTTATTTATTTACATGACACAGAGAGAGAGATTACAAGTAGGCAGAGAGGTAGGCAGAGAGAGAGGAGGAAGCAGGCTCCCTGCTGAGCAGAGAGCCCAATGTGGGCCTCGATCCCCGGACCCTGGGATCATGACCTGAGCCGAAGGCAGAGGCTTTAACCCACTGAGCCACCCAGGCGCCCACAAAGCAACAAATTTTTAAGTGATTTCTGTACTCATGTTCTCTACCAACCCCCCCAAAAATTGCCCTTTCAGAGGTTTATGAAGATTACCCAAGGAAACATATTTAAAAGTCTGGGGGTTTTTGTTTGTTTAGAGAGGAAGAGGAGTTTTTTAAATGTCCAATTAAAAAAAACAAGCAATCAAGGTTTTAGTTTTAAGTAAGATGTAGTAATAAGCACATGCCATCTGTCTCTCCTACTAAATTCATCCATAAAACCTAAATATAATGCATGCAGCAGTTATTTGAGGGCTCTGAAAAGTAAATAAGAGCAAACAGTTTGGGGAGAAAGACCAGAATTTGAAGTACAAGCAAAGCAGTCATAGGGATAGCAATTATTTTTCATTTTTGATATCCACTGGCCTGGACTCAATGCAGTCCCAAAACACAAAAGTGGGCATCTATGTAGACAGAGTGCCAAATACATTGTAAACCTGACTTGAGGGAAAGAAAAGTGATCTCATAACATTCAGTGGAGGGAATCCCTGCTTTTCTTTTCTTTTATCCATTTTTTTGCACCCTACCACCCAAGAAATTCCTTGGTAGTGGTGGCAGTTACAATGGTGACAACAGAAACCTGCAGAACCTAAAATACTTAAAGAGGGAAGGACCCATTTCTCTCTCTGCCCTTCCACTGCTTGGCCTCAGACACCGGCAAAATCACAGAATTGCTCAGCAACATGGGATAAATAAAGTCTTAGTTATCTGACCAGAGGACCAAAAAGAGGAACTCCAAAGAACTAGAAAGTACCAAGGACAATGCACAGGAAAAAGACCTCAGGAAAGCAAGCCCATAAAGGTATTTATGAACCCCTAGGATCACCTGCAAGCTGCATATGTGAAAATCTGAGCCTAAACATCATACCACAGACATTGAGAACTGTACAGATATCAAGCTGCCACTGGTTGACAATACACATAGGACATACCTAAGGAGCACAACAAAGGCTTTGAAAAGGGCACTAATATAAAAAATCACGAACCACAAAAAGTGAAGTTCATACTTGTGTCAACCTGAACAAATTGTCTTCTGTAAGGAAAAACATTCAAAAAGAAAACAAAAAACAAAAAACAAAACAAAGAAAAACACTCTACACTGGATATATAAGCAAGACCTTAGATCTCATAACATAATATTCAAAATCTCCAAGACACAGTCCAAAATTCCTTGGCATAAAAATACCCAGGAAAATCTCAAAATGCATGGGAAAGACAGCAGACACCAACTTCAAGATGACACAGATGTTGGAATTATGTTACAAAAACAATGATTAAAATGCTGCATCAAATAAGGGCAAATATTCTTGAGAGGAAGGGAAAGACAGAAAGCTCCAGCAAACAAACAAATAGAAGATAAAAAGAAGAACCAAATCAAAAGTTTACAAGTGAAAAACAGCAATGGAAATTTAAAAAAACTATGAAGGGGTCCAACAAAAGAATAGATATAATAGAGGAAAGAGTCAGCACACCTAAAGAGAGATCAAAAGAAATAATCCAATCTGAACCACAGAGAAAAATAAAACAGGAAGAAGGATGAAAGAGCTTCCTAACTTTGACCTCCATGGAAGGGAGAGGCTGCACAGTGGCCAGTGGTTTAACCAACCATGCCTTCATAAAGGAATCTCCATAAAAATCCCAAATGAAGGGGTTCCAAGAGCTTCAGGTTGGTAAATGCATCCATATGCCAGGAAGGCAGTGTCCAACTCCATGGTAACAGAAGCTCCTGTGCTTGGGATGCTTCCACACCTTGCTCTTTGTACCTCTTCATGTAGCTGTTCATCATTCATCTGTATCCTTTATAATACCCTTTGTAATTAACTGGTAATAAATACAGTATTTTCCCAAGTTTTGTGAGCTGTTATAGCATATTACTGAACTTGAGGAGGGGATTGTGGGAACTCTAATTTGTAGCCAAGTCAAACAGAAGAATGAGTAACCTGGGGACCTACTACTTGCTATTGGTATCTGTATTTGAAGGCAATATTGTAAGATTAAGACCTTAACCTATAGGTTTTGTGCTAACTCTAGGTAGAATAAGAAGTGCATTAAATTATAGAAAACAAGTCGGTATTTACAGAGAATTAGAGAATTGCTCGGTGTGGAAAACCCACACATTTAGTGTCAGAAGTGTTTTGAGCAGAGAAAACTATTTTCTTTTAACCTCAAATGAGATCTAAAGAAATAAATGCCCATATACACCATATACCAAACTGCAAAAAACTAAAACTAAAAAATAAACTCTTGAAAGTAACCAGAGAAAAACAACTCATTAGTTATTTAGAACAATTTGATTGTGGATTTCTTATCAGAAATCAAGGAGGCCAATCATGGAGGTGAATTCATATTTTTCAAGAACACCAAAAAAAGAAGTGTCAACCTAGAATATATAGCCAGTGAATATATTCTTCAGGAACAAAGGTAATCTCAATGGAAGAAAATCCAAGAGAATTTGTTGCCAGTTGACTACTCTTAAAAATATATATATATTACTACAGGAAATTTTTCAGATGGAAGAGAAATAATGCCAATAGAAACCAAGAACCTCAGCAATGAAGAAAAAGCAACAGAAGTGATAAATATTTAGGTACATGTAATGAAATATTCTTCTGCTGAGTTCTTTAAAATGTTTGACAGTCAAAAAAAATTATAACCTTTTCTAACAGGGTTTTCAATGTATGCTGATGTAATATATAAGACAACTACAGCATAAAGGGGAAAAGAAAAAGAGACCTATCTGGTGTTAAGGTTTCTACATTACAAATAAAATTGTAAAATATTGACTTTAAGTCAGTTGTGAAAGGTAAAGTATATATATTATAACCCCTAGAGCAATCATCTGTAAACACCAAAACTATAGAAATAGAAATGGTTAAAAATATAGAGAAATTAAAACAGAATTCTAAATATTCAAATAACTTTCCTCCCCAAAAAAGAGAAAAAGGGATGAAAAACATGGAGAAAAATAAAAAATCAAATAATAAATAGATAGATCTAATTCCAAACATAACAATGATCACATTAAATGTAAATGACCTACCTAAAACACCGATTAAAAGATTGTCACAATGAGTTTTAAAAAATTATCCTATTCTGTTTTCAAGAAACTCACCTTACACATAATGATATAAATAATTTTAAAATAAAAGGATAGAAAAATACATACCATGCAAACACTAATTAAAAGGAAGGTTAAGTGGCTATATTAACATCAAAGTAGACCTCAGACCCAAGAAAATTACCACATATGAAATTCATCACATAATGAAACAAGCCAATTCATCATGAATTCACAAATTCCTAAATGTGTATGTACCTAATAATAAGAGTTTCAAAATACATGGAACCAAAATTTACAAAACTAAAGGAGAAATAGACAAATCCACAATTATAGCTGAAGGTTTCGACTTATCTCCTTCAGTAATCTGTAAAATGAGCAGACAGAAAATTCACAAGAACATACAGGAACTGAACAATAACACCAACCAACTGTATCTGGCATTTAAAGAACACTCCGCACAACAATATTTTATTCTTTTCAAAATGTACACATGGAGCATACACCAAGACAGACCCTATCCTGTGTCATTAAATAAGCTTTAGCAAATTTAGAAGAATTGAAATTATATAAAGTACATTCCTCTAAACCATAAAAGAATTAGAAATTAATAATAAAAAGAAAGCAACAAAATCTCCAAACATGGAAATCAAGCTCCCTTCTAGATAACCCACAGCTGTAAAAGGAATCAAGGGAAATAAAAATATTTTGAACTGAAGGAAAATGAAAATACAACGTATCAAAACTTGAGAAATACAGCAGAGGAGTGTCTAGAGGGAAATTTATGGTATAAAATGTTTATTTGGGAAAAGAAGAAAGGTCTCAAATCAATAATCTAAACTTCCACATTAAGAAACTAAGAAAAATGAACACACTAAATTCAAGGCAACCAAATAAAGGAAAAAAAACAGAAATTGCTCAAATTGAAAACAAAAAACTCAATAATCAGTGAAATAAAAAACTAGCTCTTTATAAATATTGATTTAAAGAAAGTCAAACAACACAGAAAAAAGACACAAATTACCAACATTTAATATGAAACAGGAGATATAACTACAGACCCGAGATATTTAAAAGATAATAGAGAAATAGTTCAAACAATTCTATGCACATAAATTCAATAACTTAGATGAAATGGACCAATTCCTGCAAAACCGCAAAGTGCCAAAATTCACACCAGATGAAATAGATAACGTAAGGAGTCTATAACTGATAAAGAAATTGGATAATCACAGAAACAATTCTCTTCCAAAACCAATTCTCTTTCATAAACAAAATCTCTAGACCCAGATGGTTTCAATGGTGGATTCTATAAAATATTCAATGAACAATACCAAACTATCAGATCTCTTCCAAAAAACAGAAGAGAATACTCCCCAACTCATTTTAGGATAATGAGGATAACCTGATACCAAAACTAGACAAAGATAGCACAAGTGAAGATAACTACAAACTAATATCCTTCTGGATAGAAGTTTCTTAAATACTCAACAAACTATTAGATAATTTAATCCAGCAATACATAGGAAATAATAAGACATCATGACTAAGAAGGGTAGATCCCAGGAATGTAAAAATAGCTCAGTCTTTGAAAATCAAGCAATGTCGTCCACCCTACTAACAGTATAAAAGTAAACCACGTGATCACATTTGATGCAGAAAAGGCATCTGATAAAATTCCATGTACTTCAACAGTGCAAACATTTAGCAAACTAGGAATAGAAGGAAATTTCCACAATCTGATAAAATAGCATTTCTGGGGGTAAAATATCAGCTAACAATATACTTAATGGTGAAGACTAAGATAGGAATAAGGCAAAAGGACAGCCACTTTCACCACACCTATATAACATCATACTGGAAGTGTTGGTCAGTGTAATAATTTAAGAAAAAGAAAGAAAAGGCATACACATTGGAAAGGAAGACAAAAAAACTGCTCCTATTCTCATATAATATAAATGTTTACATAGACAATCCCAAGGAATCTATGAAGAACCCCTAAAACTCATAAGTGAGTTTTTAGTCACAGGATACAAGGTCAACACACTTAAAAAAAAAACACACACACACACACAAAACCAATCATATTTTTATACACTAGCAATGAACAACTGGAAAATTAAATTTAAAAACCAACACCAGGGGCATACATGTAGGTTGAATGTTGAACTCTTGATTTCAGCTAGGATCATGATCTCAGGGTCGTGACACTGAGCCCCATGTCAGGCTCCACACTCAGCAGAGACTCTGCTTGAGATTCTCTCCCTCTCCTTCTCCCTCTCATGCTCTCTCTCTCTCTCTCTCTCTCTCTCTCTCTCTCTAAAATAAATAAATAAATAAATCTTAAAAAAAAACACCATTTACAATAGCTTTAACAAAAGAAGACAATCAGGTATAAATATAACAAAATATGTACAGGATCTGTACCTTAAAAACAATAAACCATTGATGAAATATATAAAAGAAGACCTAAATGGAGAGACTTACCATAGGCCATGGACTGAAGACTAAACACTAAACTGATTCACAGATTTAACATACTTCCAATCAATATGCCAGAGGATTTTTTTGTACTAGATCAACTGAGTCTAAAATTCATATTGAAAGGCAAAAGAACTAGAAAAATCATTAAATTTCTGATGAACAAGAAAGTCAGAGAAATCACAGTATCTATAAGACATAAACAAGAAAATGTTCATACTATGGTAATGGCAAAAGGATGGACAGAAACAGAGAACAATGAAAAAGAAGAGTCCAGAAAGAGACCCCACAAAAATTGGCAATTCTTGACAAAGGCGCAAAAGGCAATTCAAAAGAGAAAGGAGAGTCTTTCCAGCAAATCATATTAGAACAAGTTAACAACCATATGTAAGAAAATGAGAAAATGAACTGGCCTAAACCTCACACCTTCTATAAAAATTACTCAAATATCAAGCAGGGACACTTTGGTGGTTCAGTCAGTTAATCGTCTGCCTTCGGCTCAGATCATGATCTCAGGGTCTGGGGATAGAGTCCTGCATTGGGCTCCCCTGCATCGGGCTCCTTGCTCAGCAGGAAGCTCACTTCTCCCTCTGCCTGCCACTACCCTTGCTTGTATGCACTTTCTCTCTTTCTGGTAAATAAGTTTAAAAAACAAAAAACAAACAAAAAACCTTTAAGAAAATAAAATGTCAAGAAATCAAATAACCATATCAATTTATATTATCACTATTGCAAAAGGCCATTTCCCAGCAAGGAGAGACATGAAACAAAAAGGAAGAAAATAATTTTTGCCAAATCATTTGTTTTAAAAAATGCCATTTCAGGTAACATATAACCTGAATTTTCTCATCTTACCAGCCTCTAGGTGTACTAGTGCTAACTCCAATGTTTACTACCTATTGCCTTTACTCGCATAATATCTCATATCATCTTTTGTGTCCAACTCCTCCCCCTGACCCCCAGTTATTTGTGAGAGGTGTTCTTACGTTCTTCATATCCTATCCCTATTTTGTTGATATTCAATTCTTATAAAGTCACTTAAGGGAATTACTTCACTATTGCTAATGCTGACCTTCCAAATCTGCAAATCTTTAAAAGGTTTCTTTAGTCCTCATATATAAATATATATATAAATATAATATTATATATATATACATATATATATATGTATATATATATATATATATATGACAGGCTAGATTTCCTACAGAGATGAGAAAAATGCCCTCTCACTGTAATTGTTTCAGGTTTCTTAAATGTACCATGCTCAACTCTACTCTAGCTTCTGGCACATGCTCTGTTCCAAACTTGAAAAACTTCCCCCACCTATTTCCTACCCCATTCATCCTCCAAATGTTAGCTAAAACATTAATACCTTAACACAACATTCTCTGACCCTCCCAGATTATGTTAAATTCCCTTGTCATATTATTCTATAGTACTGTATATTTCTTCTTCAGAATCCTTACATACTTTTAATCACTTAAAATCACTTCTGGGTTACAGACTTCATGAGGACAGGGTAAGTGTCTACTTTGTTCATTGCCATGTCTAGTACGTGGTAGTCACACAAGACTGACCAGATGCTGTATACCTTGAGAGGTAATGATCTCTCTATCCCTGGTGGTGTGAAAAGAAGACTGTGTGTGTGACCAGCTCAATAATAATGTAAAAGGGATTCATGCAATGGATGGGGAGGCTGAAACTAGAAGACCTTCAATCCTCTGAAACACCTTAATATAGTATGAATTACAAAATTTCACATAATTAGAATACAGTGAGTGGAACATATACTAAAACTACTCTGAACGTAATTTATTTCTTACTATCTTATTTATAAGTCAATTTTGAAAACTAGTGCCTCAGTTGTTAAGAGTGAAGATAATATAAATTAATGTAATTATCATTATATTGTAGATGAAGGAAATAATTAGGAGGGAGTTCAAGTTAAGAGAATGTCAGCTGATCTGCTCTCACCCTTTGATCAATCAATAAAAATATTTAGTGAGTATACAAATCAAAGACTTCACATTCTGGTGAGACATAGTATTAGTATAAATGTACCTAAAGGATGTTTGAAATAAAAATTCTGAACAGTATTTAAAAATTTAGAGGACCAAGCTCAATCTTGTCCTCTGAACTGAATTAACAGATGCTGCCTGTTTTTGTTTGGAATACATATCATCTCATAGAATTAATTATTTAGCTAATATTTTCTTCTTATGAAATCTGGTGTTAATTGGAAATCAATTTTTCTTAAGTCTAAACAAGTTACATGTTTAGAGAGAGCCATAATGTAATACCCAAATCTGTTTAAAATCATTTAAAGACACTATTTTGATCAGTTTTCAAATAGACTTGGACTATCAAATACAGAACAGACACATTCTGTCTGACAATATGTATTTCTGAATTAAAGGGGGTTTTTGCAATTCAACAAGCATTATTCAATGAAGTCACATTAAAAAAATATTAAAGATCAAATCTCCCTTATGAGTAGTAAAGAGAACTAAATTGCATCTCTGTCATTCCTCACTGGCTTATTCCAGACAAGGTTTTCACAATCCTTAACTAATTACATCTGCAAAGACCAAATAAAAAAATGTTACAAATTTCCAATAAAGGTCACATTCTAAGGTTAATCTTTTTGTGCTTCAACTTCCCCTCTATAATACAGAGGGGCAGTACTGATTAAATACTTCTTTTTGCAAGTCATCAATGACATCCTTATTGCTACTAAGACAAATAGGCCCTTTTCAATCCATATCTTCTGAGATCCCTCTGCTGCATTTCACAATACTGACCACTCATAGTTCTTGACACCCTATCTCTCATCATGGTTTCCAAGATACAAATCTTCAGGGTTGGTTCTTCCAACTAAAACCTACCACCTATTAAGGAAAACATCAAAATCTTTATCTCTGGCCCATATCACCGCTTACTAAAATCTAGACTTATACACCATGTAGAACATCTATTAGCTGTCCCAAAGACCTTAAATTCAACTAATCCAAATTGAATTTAGCAACTTGGAAATATACTGATTAGGAGCAAAACCTCTGGAATCAAGATTACCCAACTTAAAATCCTGACCCCACCTCTTTCTTATTAAATGTCAGACCAGGGAAAAGATACTCCAAATCTTTCTTTGACTGTTTCTCTCACCTATAAAATAGAAATAATAACTAAACTACACAGGTTATAGTTTATAATGCTGAATAAAATCAAGGTCTGAAACAGCCAATCCCTATTTCACCATGGAGGTTTATTCTATGCTAAGATGTGAGTTGTAAGGCAATGGATTTGTAGAACCAAAAAACTACAGTGCTTCTAAGAATCAAAGATGTATTTGTCTCACCACCATGTTTTAACAACAATTCTGTTACCAATGAAGTATACATCTTATAATTTTTTCCTGAAAAGCTGACATTAAATTGACAACAACTGAGGAAATATTAAAGCAGATGCTCCTCTCTACATAATAATTATTTCATTCACTAATTAATGGCATCTTGACTTGGGGCTTAGCATATCAAGTTGTGTTTATTTTAGCTAAGTAGTGTTTCTCTAGTTATCATGGCACTTCAACTAGCAGCAGCATGTGTAAGAGAAACCATATTTACTTAAGTTTCTTAAAGTGAATCTGTGACTTAATTATAAAATTCTTACTCAAGATTTTGCCAATCCCAGTTCCTAATACCCACAAACCCTTACTTACCCTTCAAGGCATGCTGCATTATAACTTTTGCAAGTCCCAGGCACTTTTGCCTTGGCAAGCTGTTACCTCTATTTAAAAAAATATTGAAAATTACATTTTACAACTGCATTATTATAAAGATAAATATAATTCAGGTTCAGATTTGGTTCATTATTACATATTCATCATTCTCATATTCATTTTTCTTCCGATTTTAAAATAAATTAAAATTGAACAGGCTCCTTAAGAGAACTGTGGACCCTAGGTACTGTGCTTACAGTGCTTAATGGATAAGTTAGCCCTGCTTCAAGACCCTGCTAAAATGTCAATCCTCTTCGATATTCATTAATCTCTTACCAAACCTTCTCAAGGCCAAATGTCACCTTCTTACTCTCACAGCTCTTGGTTCTCTTTTTCCTTGTAACATTTATCTCACTGAATTAGATCATTAAGAATCTTCCTCCTTGCAAGGACCATGGTTTACTTTTTTCTTTTTTTTTGACCACCTCTCACCTCTAGAATTTGGCACATGATTCTGGTTTTTTATTAAGCTATGTATATTCAGGACAGAACCCATTCTTCTTTCTGTCTGTAGAAGGAAGGGTAAGGGCATCTGGGTGGCTCAGTGGGTTAAAGCCTCTGCCTTTGGCTCAGGTCATGATCTCAGGGTCCTGAGATGGAGGCCCGTGTCAGGCTCTCTGCTCAGTGGGGAGCCTGCTTCCTCCTCTCTGCCTGCCTCTCTGCCTACTTGTGGTCTCTCTCTCTCTCTCTGTCAAATAAATAAATAAAATCTTTAAGGAAAAAAAAAAAGAAGGAAGGGTAAAATAGGAACTGTTAGAACAGAAAAGACTGATGAATACAAATGGTCACACACAATATCCAGAAAAAGGTTTTTAACCATGTGATGTAAGATCATGAAATAGCCAAATGTCTCAAGGCAAGCTAATTACTACTCCTAGTAGATAAAGTATCAGGATGATCCTACAAAGAGTTGTTAATTCAGTAAGATGAAGAATATAGAAAACTGAAAATGGCTTTGGATAACCAGGGGTTAATGGATATGGAACAAAGAGAAGATTCCAGAAGGAGTTGAAGACAGGTAAGAGGTAGAAGGAGACCACATTTTACTATTAACATCTTTCTGAATGGGACTATATTATATCATCCAGTCTTGAAGCAGATAGGAGTAGGTTCTCAAGAAGCAGGAGGTCCTAAACGGGAATAAAATGAAAGTAGTTCCTGCCTACTACAAGGACGTAAAAGCAATTCCTTATATGATTTAAGATCATGAAGTAGCCAAATGTCTCAAGGCAAGCTAACTACTATTCCTAGTAGTTAAGACAAAAAAGACAGCTATCCGTCTTCTTACTGGAGAAAGACAACTATCACATATAGATTGACTTAAAGAATGTGGTGCCTTTGTGGCAAAATGACCCTAGTATAATAATTGGAGTTTTGACCCTCAGGTTACTTACATAATTAATACAGCAATGATTTTAGAGCTGAAAAATATGTGTACATGCTGAACTTAAGTTTTTTAACTTGTAAAGTTTTTGTTATGTAGTATTACCAACAGTTACTTTATGACTTTATTATCATTTTGGAATTATAGAATATAAAAAGCTTCAATATTTACGGATGCTTTGGGTACTTACAGGGTCTGACTCCCTAAGATCTCCTGTTAAATGTAAAACAGAAACTAAAAAAGGGGAGAGAAGTTTATAATTTGTATGGTCTTTAAGAAGATACAAAAAAAGTTTTCAAAATTTTTCAGTGATAAAGCAGTATGGTTTACCAGTAACTCTTATCATTCCAAAACTGTGGAAAAATTCCTAATATTAGAGGACACCTGCTGCATTAAAATATAAAGTTAAAGAGAATGTTCTCTATCTATCCAACATAATTATTTTGTTCTTTTAAATATGAAGAGTGATAATAAAATGAAATGTATTCACATTAGAGGTCTTGGGGGACATCTGATAATTCCACTGACCTGTGTAAACACACCACCTGTCCAAAACACACTAGTCTATAAATAATCATAGCTCTTCGCATCCCCAAAATGGAAACATCATTTCAGGAGGAAAGCAAAGCAAGAGAGACAACTGTGTCAGGTTGAAAAACAGTCTGAACTCTATTTTGGGACCACTGTTCTGATAGTCAAGCATTTAACTTTCTTAGGCAGGATTCTTTCAAAAGAATAGTCAAATCACAGGTTAATAACCACAAATTAACTTACCAGTTAAAAACAAAGTAAAATAACATTTTTGTTCAATTAGGTTACATTATACATCAGAACATTTTATACCATAGGCCAATTTATCAACTAATTTCTTCAGTTTCATTTAGTCCTTTCTTAAAATCAGAGATCTAAATAAAATTAAAATGTATAACTGAATGGATAAATTAATTTAAAGTAACATTTTAATTTAAGGTCTAACTCTCTCCTTTACACATTTCTGTTTAAATATTCATTGTATAGGGCGCCTGGGTGGCTCAGTGGGTTAAAGCCGCTGCCTTCGGCTCAGGTCATGATCCCAGGGTCCTGGGATCGAGGCCCATGTCGGGCTCTCTGCTCAGCAGGGAGCCTGCTTCCTCCTCTCTCCTCTCTCTCTCCTGCCTTTCTGCCTACTTGTAATCTCTCTCTCTGTGTCAAATGAATAAATAAAATCTTAAAAAAAAAATATTCATTGTATATAACAAAAATCTCGGGCGCCTGGGTGGCTCAGTGGGTTAAAGCCTCTGCCTTCAGCTCAGGTCATGATCTCAGGGTCCAGAGATCGAGGCCCACATCGGGCTCCCTGCTCAGCAGGGAGCCTGCTTCCTCCTCTCTCTCTGCCTACTTGTAATCTCTCTCTCTGTCAAATAAATAAATAAAATCTTTAAAAAAAAAACAAAACAAACTAAACTCTAATACTATGTCTTAAAAAAGACATATTTTACCTACATTGGGACAGTGACTTTCAAACTATGACCCAATGGCAAAACGACACTTCCAATCCCTGCTCAAAACCAAGATAGCCAAAACTTCTTTCCTTACCTCTCTCAAAGACCTATTTTGACACTATGCCAAGAGGCACTGCAAACCAATTACTAACAACTACCTAAGTCTACCGTCAGTCTGTCAAACTCAACACTCTAAGACTTGTTAGATAAATGTCAACAAATGATACCAAAAAGGAAAAATGGGAACATAAATTTATCTAAAAACTGAAATCTTATAACCTGGATTTTCTCTAGTGTCAGCACAGAATGGAGGAATCTCCTTGTAAATTCTAATGACATCTAACCACCACATGCTCTGATTTTACTCTCTGATAAATTCTATGTTTTAAACATGCTGATATGGATAGTGTAACTGATTAAGATGCCCTAATAAGGAAGGACATAACTCCTTAAATTTACTGGCTGGTACAAAAAGGGACAATAACATTCTAAATCTATGGTTTTTAAACTTTAGAATCCCTTGTAGAGTTTGTTAAAACACAGCTGACCAGGCCAACCCCTTGATTTAGTAGATCTGAGGTGAGGTCCAAAAATTTACATATCTAAGATTTATGTATTCTGAGAGAGAGAGAGAGAGAGAAAGAGAGAGCGCACGCACACATACAGGTGTGAACGGGGGAGGGGCAGAGGGAAAAAGAATCTCCAGCAGACTCCCTGTTGAGCACGGAGCCCCATAGGGCTCTGGTCTTAGACCCTGAAATCATGACCTGAGCAGAAACCAAGAGTCTGATGCTCAACTGACTTAGCCACACAGGCACCTCCCCAAAACTTACATATCTAACAAGTACCTAGGTGACATTGATGCTATTGGTCCAAAGGAACACATTCTGAAAATCCCTGGTCTAATAATGTTAAATTATAATTTTATAATAAAATTATAAATTATAATATTCATTTTCATGTCCTACACACAAAATCATATATCAGATTGCTCTAACCCATCAATTTATAAATGTTACTTTATGCTAATTTCTCTTACTGGATGATAGATAATTACCATAATCTATTTGCTCCAGTCTTTTATGCTGTACCTCTACTAAAAAAAAAAAAAAAAAAAAAAATTCCAAAAGAGGTTGTCACATCACCTACTGTTTTAAGACAATAGAACTAGAAAGTCTTCAGAAATTCTATCCTATGTTACTATATAATTATATTTGCCATTCCTCATTACTGAAATTTATTCTCTAAGACACTATGCATAGGTTTGGTTTAGATAACTAAGTTTTCCTTTTAATATTTCTTGAAAGATAACTTAATAATCATTAGCATATTTAAAAAGAAAGGCAGCTCCTGTCTTATCTCCTAGCACTCTGTTCTCTTGTCTTCTGTCAGAACCATTTATCTTTTCATAAACCACTTTAGCTACACTGTTTTTTAAGAAATAAAATGTTAGAAAGATACTTAAACACATCAATATTTATTAAATATCAAATTCAAACATTTTGATCCACGAGACAGAATCCTAAAATACCTCACCAATCTTATCTTTCAGATTCTGATCCCTTTTCTTGCAAGCCTATCTAACTTTCCATTAGAGTTCATTCTTCTCAAGTGAAAAGCTCCATGCTCTCCTCTTTCAAATAATATCACACTTAAAATCAGTCTGAACCAGGTATTAACTCACTTTTCCTTGACTGCATTCAACTCACTCAAATAATTTTTTATCTGCTAACATATATTACATTTTAATTGTACTGTTTTGTACCTTTAAAAACTGCTTTTATCATTCACTGTGTATTTTAATGTTCAAATATCTGTGAGGTTCTTTGATTTTTTTTATTCCTTCATTTAAATAAAACTGCTTCATATAAGACAGCATGTAATAAATGCTTACTGAATACCACAACTCTGACAAATACTAAATATCAGTGTGGAAAAGAATGTTAGTGCTTACCAATATAATTGTAACTCCTCTTCTGCTTGGCACACAAATAAACAATACTTTCCAGTTCCTCTGCAATTAGGTGGGGCCCCATATCAGAGTTCTGGCCAGCAGAATGCAGATGGGAGTGATATACTCCACTTTTAAGCCGGGGCAATTAAAATCTCCCACACAATATCCTACCCTCTTTCCATTTCTGTGGTGATCTGAAAGGTCACAGGTTGAAAATGACAGAACTACATGATAGAAAAAGGCAGAATCCTTAAATTACTTTTTGGAAGGAACATATCTAGGAGAATGTCCTGATCAGGCATATCCACAATGTACTTTGTGTGAATGAGAGTTAAACCTTCAGTAAATTAAGCAACAGAAACTTGGATTGATCTGTTACAAAACTGGGACTACTGATAACAATATGGCCAATAATGTTCAGGAAATTGAAGAAATCCTTTTTTTTTTTTTGCAATTTCCCAGAGATTTAACGTAACTGTACATTGTTCGAAGCACATTCTTAGAGAATTAATAGCCTTTTTCACTCATAAATCAACATTACTATATTCACTATTATAACACACTGCACAGTACAATGAAGTAGGTGATAGAGTTTGACACTTAAAATGTATTTGAAGATGATTTCTTACATAGTATTTATTATTAGAGCACTTATAATATTTTATTCATGCAGAACTACACTATTATCTGAACCCCCTCGTAAGGGCTCTTTATTTCTAAGACCTACACAAAGTAAATTTTTCAAATAAAAAGTGAGAAAAACAACTAATATTGTGACCAGAAAAGGCTGTTTCCATTTAGTAGGGAATAACTGTTAATTTTTAAGCCACGATACCTGTGTCATCATGTTCCATAATACTGTCCTGATCCAAAATTAAAGTACCAGTAAGAACATTTGAATAGTCATTGACAGTCATCCAAGTACCACTATCTTGAAAATTATGTTGGGCGCACACACACACACGCAAACCATTTGCTACAGACAACCAAAAAATGAAGTACAAATAACTCTAATTGTGTATTCTGATTCAAACAATCAAAGTAATTTCTTGGTTAAAGAAAAAAAGAAACTTCCCTCAAAGGGAAAATAATTTTAAATGTACCAACCACATGGAGTTACAAATTAAAATACAATTTAAGATTTATAAGTATCAGTAAGGATACCAGTAAGATTTCCTAACAGAGGACCTTAGGTTAAGACCAAATTATTTTGACCAATGTTACTTTCTACTCATTAAGGATACCTAGTCTTTAATTGAAAAGAAAAAAAAAAGTTCCCCCTAGTTTTCTGACTCTTCTTTTGAGACAACCCTCGGTTTTACTGGCTTCCTGGCTTTATAACTGATATTACCAATATAAAATGTTCCTAACAAAAACATGCCTTTCTAAAAGTAAAGAAATTAAATTGAACTAACAGATCATCCCCGCTACTACAGGATACTATAAAACTCTATTAAATATGTACAGTATGTCTCAAAATGGCCATCACCTTCCCAAACCTTCCCCCACCCCACAATCATAACAATCTATAATAGTTATTTAATACAGTTAAAAATTTTAATGAAAATCATTACATTAGTATTGGTGAGAAAATCCAGAATGTACTCAGAAAAACTTTTTGAGTCTTACCATCCATTGATGAACTACAACCTAAGAAGCAGCCTTCTTATGTTAATATATTCATTTTTGATACAGGGTTAAGCTATTCCCCTTAATCCATATACAAACATTGTGTGTAACTAAAAGAAGAAAAACTGATGACTAAATTACATTAGAAAAGAATTAAAGAAACCTAAGAAACAATTCCTGATATGTCAAGTGAATACACTAGGCACCATGAGGAAAATGTTACAGTCCCTGACCTGGGGGGAAAAAAGTCTGTCCTATTCGATTCTTAGTAAAAGTTGCAATGAGTCAAAAGAGCAAAATACTTGATACGAAAATAAGTAAAATTCTATGAGAAATATAGCATTTTTTCCTTCTTACACATAATATCCTTTCAGTTTCTCTATTCTATAAAAAGGTATAATAATGATAAATAAGCATTTGAAAACAAAGGGTAATATTTCCTTCTTGTTTGTGTTATTTCATCAATGCATTTAGCCTTTTAAAGTGCCTGATGTGGGCGCCTGGGTGGCTCAGTGGGTTAATGCCTCTGCTTTCGGCTCAGGTCATGATCTCAGGGTCCTGGGATCGAGGCCCGCATCGGGCTCCCTGCTCAGCGGGGAGCCTGCTTCCCCCTCTCTCTCTCTGCCTGCCTCTCTGCCTCCTTGTGATCTCTCTCCCTCTGTGAAATAAATAAATAAAATCTTTAAAAAAAAAAAATAAAGTGCCTGATGTGCTTAGCTAAGGAAATATAATCATAAAATGCTTATTTCTGTACCATAATTTTAGTCTCTTTATATCAAAAAAGGATACACCAGATTAAAACTGTTAATAATTTCTGAAACATATTTGTAAAAAAAATATATAGCTCTTGGTGAAATCATGATGTGCTAGTATTATCTTTTTCTACTGCACATCAAAATAATAGAAAGATTAAAAGAGAAAATATTTATTAAGTGTACTACTTAAAATAATCCTATCAGTTGGAAATCTATTACACTTTAGGAAACACTACTCTAAAACATAAGTTAGACTATGTGACAGGAAAAACCACTTACCTAGACAGATAATGTTAAACTCATGATTCAAGATGTTAAAAACAAGAAAAAAAGAACAATATACAAGCCTTGAAATTATCAAACTTGAGAAAGACCCTTTTATACTAGCATAATTTATATACAGTAACAGTCTTCATAAAATAAATATTTGTTGGGCACATACTGTATACAAGCAGAATGCACTGGGAAGAAGAGGTACAAACTAATTCTTCCTTTAATATCTTATAAGATATTAAAGGAAATAAGACATATATACAGATAACTACAATACAAATTAAAATTTGGTCAGTGCCATAAGGGAAAAAGAAACAGCTAGGAGTATTAGGAAAATATTCTTCTAAGAGCATTACGGAGGTTTTAGGCAAAGGTAACATTAAATCAATCTATAAACTTGGACAAAATTCCTATTGTTATATATCAGAAGACAGCTGCATTCCTTCTAGGAAGATGCAACATAAGCAAAAGTCAACTCACTAAAAAAATGCTGAATTTTCAAGAAACAGCAACTAATCGAGTTTAACTTTAGAGAATACTGAGAAGTATGCCAGAAAGTTAATCTGAGATAAACTCATCTGCAAGCTAAGTAAACAAGTATTAAGCGTTATCTGACAGACAATAAAAAGTTTTGAGCAGGAAAGAAACAAGATTCGACTTTGAAAGCATAATATGGAAGAGTTAGAAAATTCAATTAGAATCCTACATTACATTGCCCAAGCCAGTGATTGTTAGACAATTTGGTCTGGGACCCCAAATTACTGATGACCCAAAGTGCTGTTTACATGAACTGTATCTCTGAATATAAATCATACTAAAAGTTAACACCGAAATTTATATTATTTAGTTACAAATTCACTTTAAAATGGTGATAGCTTTAACTAACTTTAATGTGGTAACCATTCCACAATATATACAACATCAAATCATTATACTGTATCCCTAAAACTAATACAAAGTTACATGTCAATTATATCTCAATTAAAACAATGAAAAAATAATAAACCCATTAATGTGTTGACATAAGTAACATGTTTTAAAAGAAATAATTACACTTTCCAAAACAAAAGAAATATAGAGAGAAGATTAGCACTGGTTCTTCATTTTTTCACATCTCTTCAACTCCTGGCTTAACAGGAGACCACTAGATGTTCCTATCTGCTTCTGCATTGCAGTCTGTTTCAGTATGTTGTGATTGAAGAAAAGAAAGTCTCACATATATATAGGTGGAAAGGGAATTCATCTTAATATCCTTTACAGAAATTGTGGATATTCATTTTTGACACTACACCAAAACTCAACAAGTGGTAGCTTCTTAAAGGTTAGTTGCAATGTGTATCTTTTTTCACACTGTTAACATTAAAACCCCTCTGTCTATCCTATACTTTGAATGGATCTTGCATCCATTCATTACCTATAAAATCATGCACTGGCCATTTGGAAAATATTAGTTCTCTGGCTTATACACATGTTCCAAAAGTTGATACATTTCATTATAACTCGGCATTACTTAATACTACTACTGGTCTCAAAAGAAGTGCTAAGTATAGGAAGCTGTCAAGCTTACAGTGGCAGATAAAGGTCTTTAGAAACTCTAATTTTCATTTAAAATCTCAAATTTTTTGCTGGCAACAAATACTGTCCGTTGTTTTTCTTTTTCTTTTCTTCTCTTTTTTTTTTTTTTTGCAGCCTTGTCAGTTGTTTTTCTTGAAGTGATACTTACCGGACAAACAATTGTAGAAGAGCACTTGGGCTTAGGAAGAGGATGAAAAGCTAGGTCACTCTGGGAGGCTGTCAACACAGAACACTACGGAATCCTGAGAAAAGACTGACATCAGCCTAGCATTAGTGGTCCACACCTCCCTAATATCCTCATAATAAATGGGTGGGCTGAGTCTCCTTATGGAGAGTACAGAGAGAATAGCAAACAGAAGGATTCCCCTACTTGCACCATAAGGAAACTGACACCAACTTGCCTATCTTTACCACTTCAGATCCACGGGGGTAGGAACTCTGGCTTTCAACCATCCACAAGATTCCCACTAACTCATACATCCAACCACCAGACCTAAATTCAAAAGGCACAAGAAAGACAAGGGGATCCAACAGAGCAAATATCAAGTAGAATAATCAGAGTACAGAACAAGAGAACACAAAATAATCAGAAGACTCAGTGAAATAAAATACTGAAAGAGAGAGATGAAACAATGAATAATATAATCAGACAACTAAAGTAAATTTGAATAAGGAACAAGGAATTTTTTCAATTTCTAAATAACATAATTTCTTGATTAATGAGTCAGTAGATATTCACCACTCAAACCCAAACTTATTGCCTGGAAGAAACAGAAGAAATATCTCTAAGCACAGAGCAAAAACTATGATACAGAAAATGAGCAAAATGATAAGAGATTCGGAGACTAGGACTAGGATACCTAAAATACAAACAGTGCGTGTCTAAAGCAGAAGCATCTAAAAAATTCAAACAAATAATCATATATGCTATTTAAGCAAATTATATAAAGACCTAGATGTGCAGACCAAAAGAACTCACTATTAATAAGAAAAACATCCCCAACATGGACATATACTACAAAATTCCTGCTCTCTAGGTCAGGAGTTAATGGCACAAAAGACGAACAAAAGAAACAGATAAAAAAAATTTAAAGGCAATAAAAATGCAATTGTTAAATATAACTCAACAAATACATAAAAACAGATTCTTATAATTTCAAACAGATTACCATATGACCATGGAATATTCTCAAATCCTTAACAGATCTTAAAAACACGGGTATTTAAAGCCACGTCCTCTAAAATTAGAATCAAATAATAAAAATGATCTTTTAAAAAAATCCCAACTACTTAAAAATTTACTACTACTGCAACTACTACCTACCTACTTAGGTAACCTTTGGATAAAGGAAGATATTAGAAGGAATTTTCAAAGTTATCTAGAAAGCAATTAAAAAGAAAAAGAAATTAAGTCAGGCCAAACCTATCAAGCCCAAACAACAGAAATAAAAGCTAAAATTAATCCAATTTAAAAAAAAAACAAAAAAAAAGGGTATTAGGGTATTATATAAATCCAAAAGCATGATTAGGAAAACAAAGAGCAAAACAGATACGATAAAAAAGAAAGGACAGGGCGCCTGGGTGGCTCAGTGGGTTAAAGCCTCTGCTTTCGGCTCAGGTCATGATCTCAGGGTCCTGGGATCGAGGCCCGCATTGGGCTCCCTGCTCAGCGGGAAGCCTGCTTCCCCCCCCCATCTCTGCCTGCCTCTCTGCCTCCTTGTGATCTATCTCCCTCTGTGAAATAAATAAATAAAATCTTTAAAAAAAAAAAAAAAGAAAGGACACATAACCACAGATACAAGAGAATTTAAAAGACATTAAAATACAAACAGTACCTGTCTAACTTCCAGGGGTACCTGGGTGGCTCAGTCAGTTAAACTCCCACTCTTAACTTCTGCTCAGGTCACGATCTCAGGATCATGAGATCAAGCCCTGCGTTGGACTCCACACTGGACATGGAGCCTGCTTAAGATTCTCTCTCTTCCTCTCCCTTCCTCTCCCTCTGCCCCTCCACAACCTACCCGCTCACACGTGCTCTCTCTCTATTTAAAAAGAAAGTAAACCCAAGCAATAGTAGGGCAATATTTGTGAACTTTAAAATTATGAATAATTTGGGGCACCTGGGTGGCTCAGTTGGTTAGGTGTCTGACTCCTGATTTTGGCTCAGGTCATGGTTGCAAGGTGGTAAAATCAAGCCCCATGTCAGATTAAGATTCTCTCTCTCTCTCTGCCCCCCAACAACCCCCTCTGCCCTGCTCACACATTCTCTCTCTCTCCCCCTAAGATAGATAGATAATAAATGGGGCATCTGGGTGGTACAGTTGGTTAAGTATCCAACTCTTGGTGTCAGCTCAGGTCCTGATCTCAGGGTCATGAGATTGAGCCCCACACTGGGCTCCAAGCATAGAGTCTAATTGAGATTCTCTCTCCCTCTCCATTTGCCCCTCCCCCTGCATGCTAAAATAAATGAGTAAATCTTTTTAAAAATTATGAATAATTTTCCAGCAAAATATGAATCACCAAAATGATTAAAAAATAAATAGGAAATCTGAACAGTCAAATTACTGTAGAAATAAATGAAAAGATGACTATAAAGTACCACTCAAGATCAGATGGCTTCATCATTTTATTCACCCCTCACTGAGGGGGCAAAAAAAAGATGATTATGATAAATAAAACTTGTCTAGAGCTTGTTATGGGCCTGACACCCTTCTAAGTACTTTTACATATTACCTCAATTAATTTTCATACAAGACTAGAAATAGAAATATTACTTGTATTTTGTAGTTAAAGAAACTGAGACCTTCAGTAACTCATATACTACTTACATACATAGTAAGTTTTAAAAAACCCCCACATAAAATATAGTCCAGCAGTGTTCAAAAGAATAATTAATGTACTATGTATAGGCCTGGTTTATTTCAAAAATGTAAAGTGGAGAGATAAAATATCATAAACTTATCAATCAAATCTATTATACTAACAAATTAAAAGAGAATACTGATAGATACTTAAAAGGCATCTGATCAAATTCATCAGTCATTATTATAATATTAATATATTATTGAGATATAGCTAAAAGAAGCAAAATACATCCAAAAGTATCCTCCACAGAATGATCAGACCTAATTTAACACAATGTTTGGTAAAGGTAAATATGGCAATTAGAAGATCCACTCTGGAATTCTCACAGGGGGACAAATCAGAATTACAGTTATAGTCACATACCAGGAGAAATACTTGAAATTTTTTTGCATAAAGGAAGAATAGAACAGAATAAAAGGAATTTATCCAACTATATTTCAAGAAAATGAACTGCTATTTCCAATCTCATCTAATACAATTTGTCTACACATGTTGATATGACTTCCAGGGCAGAAAACTACAAAAACGTGGACTGCCCAAGTGAGCATCCAATTACATTAGCCTTTATCTTTCTAAAGAAATAATCAGATCCTTGAAGGCAGAATTAATTCTCTATTAGCAAATGTCTGGCATTCAACAAATACTGGCTGAATGACATTAAATACTATTATCTATCCGTTAATGATATATAAGGTCACTACTGTACATCAGTAAATTTTATGTTTATGATTTATGTATTTCTCTTGTCTTTTTTGGCATATTAGTTGACTACATATAAAATACCAATTCCTTAAGCAGTCTTAAAAATCACATACAGCATCAACGCTATTAAGTTTTTATATAGCCAACCTCCTTTAAAAAAAGAAAGGAACCCACAACCTCCAATAGGCTAGAGGTGATTTACAAAAGCAGCAGAAATAAAGTTAATATAAAAGTAAACAGAATTTGCACTAGAATGCTGACTGAACAGGTTAATCTTGATTTCCGAATATTGACTTCATTATTTCTGTAGAAAAATCACAGGAAAAGTTCACAACTGCCTCATTTGCTATTCCAAAGAAAACAAATAATATAAGTAAATTTAATGATTTAAACATATTAAGGAAAGGTAGAGCCAAAACCAAAATAAATTTTTAAAACTCCAGTGGAATCTATGCTTATTTTGATGGCTAATCAACTGATGGTTGTAAATATTAAGTATTTACATATTTAATTAAAAATATAAATATTAAGGCCATTTGCATAGATTTTTATAACAGATGATATCAAATTTATGATATACACTACGTATCTGATAAATAAATAAATTGTTAAGGCCAAATTTTCACATTGTTTTTCCAACTATTAAGGAATTTCTTGAACACCAAAAAATAATAATTTATATGTCTCACAAGACTGCCTATTGCAATAATTGTGTAATATACTCTACATAAGAAACATACACATTTTTGTAGTATATAAGAATAACATCAACTGACTCTTTTATTATATTTCACAGCAGAGTCTTTTGTGGACAAGAACTAGAATGCATTCTGAGGTATGCTCATATTTGAGGTATATCTCTAAACCCAGTCCTACAAAGTATAAAAATCTCCCAACTATACCTCTTTCCCAGGTAATTCCTCTACATCCCTCAATTCAAAGATCACTTCCCCAAGGAAACGCTCTCAAACTATCCACCCCCAACTCATTAAATTTCCCACTATAAACTCATAAAGAACCCTGTACTTCTTCAGATTCCTTATTAAAAACAAAGTTGAGTACCTGCATGATACTTCTCTATCATTAGACTATAAACTCCACAATCACAGAGGCCATATCTGTCTTGTTTACAACTTTATCTCCTTGCATTGTACAGGTACACAATAAATATTGCTGAAAGAATTGAAGATTAATATAATGGTTTAACTATTTTTAGAGTACAAATATTGAAAAAAATACAATTTTCTAACCTTTCAGTCAGACCAGTTATACATACTGTTTCTCCCAACATCTTCTCTAACAATAAATTTCCTTGTTGCATGTCCTTTTCTCCAATGGCACTTAAAATATACATGACCCTAATCTTAAATCTCCCAATTAGAATATAAACATCTGAAGGACAAAACTGTGCCTTACTGAGAACTTCTGATCCTCTATTTTGACTTCAAAAATATTTTTTTTGTGTGACCACAATCTTCAAACTCCCTTTTACTTGTCTTCTCTCATCATATCTGTCCAACAGCTCCTTTGTAAAATGTCTTGTTATTACTGCTGCTTTTTCTACCTAGGTTACCTTCGCTATCAGTAAACAAAGGAAATTTCCTTCAAAATGTATTTTGCATCTGGAGGAATAAAAGTGACTGACATTTTCAGAGTAAAGGTCAAAAATTATTCCTTGTAGGGAGAAATGGTTCAGCTAGATCATATTATACATGGGGAAATAAGCTTATATTTTATTAAATGGCTCTTAAAGTGCATCCTTTTAATTTTAAAAAGTGCTTACAGACTTCTACTTTCAAGAAGAATTAAGTAGGTCAAAACAAACACACTGCAACAACTAGAAAAGCCTGGACAAATTTCAAAATCTTATTTGTAGAAGTATCAGATTGCTATGGGAGCCACAAAGACTTAGAGATAGAGGAGAACTATTCAGAGTAGAACTAGTCATCATCAGTTGCTTCTTTCCAGAGTGAGTCAATTTCTGATACAGGACATGGGCTAAGGACTGGGCTTAACCTAGACAGGGAATCTCTGATGGGCAGGAGCGGGGGGTGGGGTGGTAGGGGAGTAGAGAGGGAATCCACTAGCTTTTTTAGTGGTTGTATGGGATCACAAACTTGAGCATATACAAAAACCTGGCAGAAAGAGGCCTTGTCTCGAGTATCCAACTAATCAGTATGCTTGCTCCTCAAGACATTTACCAGGTTTTGAAGGTACATGGGTCAGTCAGGAGGCTAGAGAATGAGTAGGCTGAGAACCACTGAAAAGCAGAGCTGAATTCCTGCAGCATTTCAGGACTGAGGAGACAGAGATCTGCCAGGCTCTCAACCAAAGCACCTGAAAGATAGGGATTTAGGAACAGCGACAGCCAGAATTTTAATGAAACTACTAAAACTGTACTAAAGCACACACCCAGCTAAATCTGTGAGTGGAATGAAGTACTCAGCCACTGACCTATCAGCCTAACATAGAAAACGGAATCATCTCTAGTCAAGGATGTTATTCATCTGAAAACTCTAAGCTTCTTTTATTCTACATATTCTTCTTATATTCTACATATAATGAAAATAGGCAAGAAAATATGATAACCAAGAGGGAAGAAGCCAGACAACAGAGGAGACTCACAGATCATTCAGATATTGGATTTAAAAGTCAAAGACTTTAGGGGTACCTGGGTGGCTCAGTTTGTTAAGGATCTGACTCTTGATTTAAGCTCAGATCAGGATTTCAGGGTCCTGAGATCAAACTGGGTGTGGAACCTGCTTAAGATTCTCTCTCTCCCCCACTCTCTGTCTGCCCCTCCCCAACCCGCACATGCTCTCCTTATCTCTAAAAAAATTAAAATTTTTTTAAAAGTCAAGGACTTTAAAATATCTATGATTAATATTTCAAGAAAATACTGGGAGAAATGGACATAATAGACGAAAAGATAAAATCATCAGAAAAACAAAATATACAGAAACAAATGAAATAGATATACAACTGAAAAATACAATATATGAAATTAAGAATTTAGTGGATGGATTTAATAGCAGACTAGAGGGCGCCTGGGTGGCTTAGTGGGTTAAAGCCTCTGCTTTTGGCTCAGGTCATGATCTCAGGGTCCTGGGATTGAGGCCCGCATCGGGCTCTCTGCTCAGCAGGGAGCCTGCTTCCTCCTCTCCCTGTCTCTCTGCCTGCCTCTCTGCCTACTTGTAATCTCTCTCTCTGTGTGTCAAAAAAAAAAAAAAATAGCACTAGAAATGACAGAATCTAAAATAGGTATACTGGAAGACAGTTCAATTGATAATATCAAAGCACGTTAAGAAGAGAGAATGGAAAATACAGAAGAGTGTTAGAGATATGTGAGGATGCACAAGGGCTAGCATACATGTAGTCAGAGTCTCTGAAGGAGAAGATGGAAAGAATGGGGTGAAACAATATTTGAACAGATAATGGCTGAGGAAGCTTCCCAAACTTAAAAAAAAAATCCACAGATTCAATAAGTTCAGCAAATTCCAAGCTGAATAAACACATAGAAAACCACACTGAGGCTCACTGCAGTAAAACAGCTGGAAATCAAACACAGAAAGGGGGGGAAAAAAGAAAAAGAGGAATATTACCTTCAAAAAGCAACAGTAAGGGGCACGTGGGTGGCTCAGTGGGTTAAGCCTCTGCCTTTGGCTCAGGTCATGATCTTAGGGTCCTGGGATCGAGCTCCACATCAGGTTCTCTGCTCAGCGGGGAGCCTGCTTCCCCCTCTCCCTCTGCTTACCTCTCTGCCTACTTGTGATCTCTCTCCCTCTCTGTGAGATAAATAAATAAAATCTTTAAAAAAAAAAAAAAAAAGCAACAGTAAGACAGGCAACTGCCTTTCCATCAGAAAATACTGAAGCCAGAAAGCAATGGAATAGAATCTTCAATGTGCTGAAAGAAAAATTGTCAACCTGGGATTATAATCCTAGTGAAAACATCCTTGAAAAAGGATGGTGAAAGGAAGTTTTTTGACAAACAAAGCCTGGCAGAATTTTCTGCCAGTAGATATGCAGTAAAAGAAATACTAAAGGCAGTTCTTTAGGAAAAAGAAAATGATCTCAAATGGAAAAATGGAAATGCAGAAAAGGATGAAGAATACCAGAAAGGGTTGGGCGCCTGGGTGGCTCAGTGGGTTAAAGCCACTGCCTTCGGCTCAGGTCATGGTCCCAGGGTCCTGGGATCGAGGCCCAGATCGGGCTCTCTGCTCAGCAGGGAGCCTGCTTCCTCCTCTCTCCTCTCTCTCTGCCTGCCTCTCTGCCTACTTGTAATCTCTCTCTCTGTGTCAAATGAATAAATAAAATCTTTAAATACCAGAAAGGGCAAATACAAAGTAAATAAATATGGGGTAAATGACCTTTAACTGTAAAAACAACCTGTAATGATTTGCAGAATTTAAAATATACATAATATATATAGTACTAAAATATGCAACAACTACATATAAAAAGTAGAGAACAAAAGATGAAGTTAAAAGTTCTACTGAAGTGATAAAAGTAGTAATTCATATTTGAGTTAATAATTCAAGAATGCATTCTGAAATCTTTCAGTGTTTAAAAATTTAACATTTATCAGTTTCTAGAAAAATGCAAATGTTAAACATCCACCATTATAAAATCATAAATTATATAACTGGAAAATACACAATTAGTTAATTATGACACACAAAGCATATCTTAAAGTCAAATAAATGATTATTGATGTGAATTTGCAAAAACTAAAAAAAGTGGCAGAGAATTCCCCTAGAAATCTTTTATCCTCATAGTAATATTTCAAGTATAAAACTAAAAAGCAGCTATAAATACAACACAGATATTCTCAGGCTGACAGCCATAAAGGGAAACTACGTAAACTGGCAGAATCACCTGAAGAAAGAGAGCCTAACAATATAATCAAGAAGATAAAAGATGTCAAGACATACTTATTCCACATTCACACAGGCACTGGGCATCCCTAAATTTGGGTCTGATTAGAGATGATCCAAGGAGAAACCTGATGGTTTGTATATCAGGACGTTTAGTAGGGAAAAGTGGCTATAAATCTGTGAGCACAGAATGTAATAAATGACACACACAACCCCAAAAACATGTACACTAGAACCAAGAGTGATTAGAGTCACAGACTTATTAAAGTTCTATTCTAAGTCAATAGAAAAATTTTAGGATGATATATTTAGGGAACAGTGAAATAACAGAAAAAATACCTGTTTCAGAGTCTGTCCCCAGTTCCTGGCACAAAGCTCTTTTAGGGTTTTCCTAAAACCCTAGTAATCTCCTAAGTAGTAAGAGCACTAGGAGGATCTTTTGTTCTATTATTCAGTCTTTGACCCTGTTCCTGACACAATGGTTCCTAAATTCCATGGTGTTTCCTGGGTGATAAGAGCATCTTTTGTTCTAATAAGGAACTGTTTAGTGGGCGTCTTAGATGGGGACTGGTCACCAAAAAGAGCAAGCCATGATTAGAAACTCAGCCCCATCCCCTATGGTCCAGGAAGAGGAGAGGGGCCAGAAATTGAGTTAATGATCTATCATGCCTATGTGATGAAGCTTCCATAAAAATCCCAAGGTACAAAGTTCAGGGAACTTCTGGGTAGCTGAGAGAATAATGTGCCCAGAGAGAGCATGGAAGCTCTACAGCCCTTCCCACATACTTTGTCCTGTGTATATCTCCCATCTGGATTGTCATCTGTATCCTTTATCATTTCTTTTATAATACACCATTAAACATTAGGTAAGCATTTCCCTGAGTTCCATGGGCCATTCCAGCAAATTACTTAACCTAAGAAACAGGCAATGAGAACCCTGATTTATAGCTAGTCAGTCAGAAATACAGGTGACAACCTGAGACCTGTGACTGGCATCTGAAGTGGGAACCTGAGCCCCTAACTTGTGGATCTAATACTAACTCCAGATAAAGAATGTCAGAATTGAATGGAATTACGGGGGGCGGGAGGGCTGGGTGGCTTAGTCGTTAGGTGTCTGCCTTCAGCTCAGGTCATGATCCCAGGGTCCTGGGATGGAGCCCCACATCAGGCTCCTTTGCTCAGTGGGAAGCCTGCTTTTCCCTCTCCCACTCCCCTTGCTTGTGTTCCCTTTCTCACTGTGTCTCTCTCTACGGAGTAAATAAATAAAATCTTTTAAAAAACAGAATTATGGGGCACTGATGGTGTCACAGAGAACAGCTTGATGGGGGAAGAAAACTTACATATTTGGAGGCCAGAAGAGTCAGAAGTGAAGTATTTGGTATGAGTAGTAAAGGAGAGACATACAGGAAAAGTGAGTCTTCCCTACTCTGGAACTATATTCAAAAATTATACACACCTCTAACTTGAAGTGGCCCCTGCACAAGGAAGTTATGCTTTTACCAAGTTCACCATTATAACTGTTAGGTAGAAGCTAGACATGATCAGGGAAGAAATACTCTGAGGTAGAGTCCCAAGTCCTTGAGGAGGACTGACAGACACTTGAGCTAGAGGCAAGGATGAGGATTTTTTAAAAAGCTACATTAAAACTCTGGAGCTCAACATCCTGACCTTGTAGCTTCCATGACCTTGGGCCTGACAAACCAAGGATCACAGGTAAAGAACAGGCAGCTCTTCTCTCCCACCTCTGCCCCAGGGTAACCCCTAGACTCATTATAATACATCTGCATTACATGCACAGCACTTCCCCCCACACCCTCCCAAAGGCTCCCAAGACAGTTCTGGTAAAAAAATTCCCCCCCCAACCTGTGGGAGGAGCTTCCCAAATGACTGAAAGAAGTCTCCATTAGACACCATCCCACTGTGTAATCACAGGTCCTCCCAACCTGGAGAGATCCAATAATATCTAATTCAGAAACAACCTATGGGCCAGTTCTACCTTGAAAAATTCTCCTTGAGAGTGTACTTTCGCTCAAATAAACTTCTTTGTGCTTGCTACTTTCCTTCTACCTGTCTCTTCGAGTATAGATTCCCATGAAAATCTTGTCAGGAACCAAGGACCAAGACCTCCATTCACACAATGCAGACTTCTTACCTCTAACATAACCATGGGTCACAAAATATACCTCAGTTTGTATCTACTTTGGGAACATAGTTTCAGAATCTACCTGAATCACACCACAATTTGTCCTAGTAGATTTCTCATGGTGACTCCAGGCCAAAAGAAGTAACTAATACTTCCATTTATTAAATACTTAGATCTAAATAACTTAAGTATTTAGGTCCTGTTGAGCACCATGTAACTTCTCAAACAATAAAATCACATTGGACACCACCATGGTCAATGCCTGATTTCAGTGATTTTCATGTAGTACATACATGTTATCTTAAAACTAATGAAAATCCATCTGCACAAATACATAACATCAAAAGGAACGTAGCAAAACTGTGAACTACCTAGAACTAGTAGTTTGAGCAATTACATGTCTCTCAAAAATGTAAATGTAAATTCTGTTGGTATTCCTATGGCACCCCAGAGCATCTTTGTACAGACAGTGTGGGTACTTCAGGTATCAGCAATGAGTGTTTCTGTGAAAGAATGAGTAAAACATTAGTAACAGAGACTGAATACATAACAGATAATGAACAAGAGAGAGAAAGGGGAGTGGGAGACAGACAGAAGGTATGGGAAAGCAAGAGTGAGCAACAAAGAGCTTTAACAGAACATAGCCTAGAAAACAAGAAAAAGACAAAGACAGGAAGAGACAGAGACAGGTGGTCAGGGAGAAAGAGACATACCAAGAGAGACAGAAAGACAAAGAGGGAGAGACAAAATGAAGAGGGAGATAAGTGGACAAAGAGAGAGAGAAACCAAAAGGCAGAGAAGGGGTGAAACAGGCTGACTGGCAGTAGGGAACAGGGAGAATGGGGAGAGACAGACAAAAAGAAAGAGATGAACAAATGCAGGGAGACACACAAGAAAAAGGATCAGACAAGGGTGAGATACCATTAGAAAGACAGGGAGAGATAAAGGGGGAAACTGTGAGGCAGAGACTTAAGGAGAAACTGTCAGGGAGAAAAAGGCAAGGATAGACACAGATATCAGGAAAGGGAAGAGACAAGTGAAAGAGGAAAAGATTCGTACAGAGAGGCAGTGGGACACTCATGAGAGAAAGAGAAAGGAAAGCAGGCAAGAAGAAAGAAAGAACTCAGGGAGAACAGAAGAGAAGGAAAAAGAAGCTTCCTTTCACACCACCTCTACCCAGTATAAAAACGACTGTGCTGATGTGGGGGGAAAAGGCAAAAGAAAAAAATTAAATTCCCTTACTACTTAACGGTCCGTTGACAAGTCCTTAAAATCCTCTGGGAGCTCAGATGCCTCAGTGTTAATACTTTGCTAAGGGCAAAAGGCAATTTTAGCTTAACATTATCCCAATCCCCCCGGATCCTGTTGAGTCTACTTTAACATATAAAATTCCCTTTGGAAAATTCCTTTATCTCTAACCCCCAAGATACATGTTAGCAATTATGCCCAAGCACATGGCCCACTGATACATGTGAAGGGTCTCATGACTAGGGTTTTACTAGACAGTAATAAAGGACCTTTTCCTAACAATAGCTAGCCCCCTCAAAGTCCTGGAAACCTTGCTTCCAAAATTCCCTAGAGACTCAACACTCTCCCTAATCCCCTCCCAACTTGAAAGTATATAATCAGCCACTCCTCATGACCCCAATGCAGCTCTTTCTGCCCACAGGTCATGTCTCCATGCTTTAAAAGACGACCTTTTTGCACAGAAGACATCTCAAGAATTCTTTCTTGGCTGTCGGCTCCGAACCACAACATTTCCTACATTACCATCAACTCATTACTAAAAGCATGATTTCTACAGTTAAACAGTGCATGAAAAAGAACTAGGAATTAGCACAAGCAGGGGTTTTTCTGGCCACAGGGGGAACTGTCTCACTCTGAATATTATCAGCAAATACAATCTACACTCTCTTACTTCAGATACTAGTATCCTCATTGACAGAATTTCATAGAGCCTTGTGAGCATCCAAAGCTTTCTGCTCCAAGCATCCAATATAATTTACCAATAATTTGTTTTTCCTAGAAAGACTATAGCCACATAAAATAAGGAACCAACTTTAAAAGAGGAAAATTTTACATTATAATTCATTATGTTTTCAGGACACACCAGCAACACATTGTTTTTCAATGTGTTAAAAGACTAGCATTAGCTGGTTTTTTTTCAGCTATTCATTGAAATTGCAAAATTAATAAAGCAGTAGAGAGAATAAGCCCCAACATGCCCACTGTCTAGCTTCAACAATTATTAACACTTTGCTAATATATCATCCCCTTTCAACCATAAGAAATAAAATTCTAAATATATAACATTTTTATTGTTTCATAAATTTAAAATGCATTTTTATTTTAAACATATTGGATTTCAATTATTTTACTGCTAATCATTATATTATCATACAACTGTTTAACCCAGGTTTCCAGAATTACAACCTCTGTTCTTAGATTCAATATATCAATGCCTATGCATTCCTTGGGACCTATATATCCCAGGTTTTCTAAGTATTTTACAAATGCAGATTATTCAAAATCTATTTCAGGAAAACAAAGGATTACCATCCAATGATCAGGATTATAATTGTAAAATTAAGCTGGAAAATACATTATACCTTATCATATCCAGTGATTCTCACTACTGGCTATATAATATAAGCTGAAGGGCTTTAAAATATATAGATGCCCATGTTCCAAAATTCTGATTTAGTCAGTTTAGATGCAATCTGTACACTGAGGTGCTTTTGTTTTTGTTTTGTATGTTCCCCAGATGATTTTAATGTACAACCATTGTTAAAAATCACTGATCTAGTCCAGCTTCCTACCAAATGCAAAAATTCCCTACAGGGGCACCTGGGTGGCACAGTCGGTTAAGTGTCAGTCTCTTGATTTTGGCTCAGGTCATGCATGATCTCAGGGTGCATCTGGCTATGAGCTCAGCAGGGAATCTGCTTGGGATTTTCTCTCTCTCCCGTGTGCTGGCACTCTCTCTCAAATAAATAAATAAATCTTTAAAAAAAAAATCCCTCCAATATCCCTGTGTAGTAACCACCTGACAACCAATTCCAAAACTCACTATATCACAATCAGTTTAACCTGTTAAAAAAAGAAAACCACAGGCCCAAAGCGGTGTCACTTAGACCAAGTTCCCAAACCAGGGCTTAACACTCAATCTAATTGCAGTTTCAACGGCTCTAGAAATGGGGCCTCAAAAGGTCAGTCCGAAAATTATTCTTTTCATCAGCGCCAATGAGTCTTGTCACCTGAATCCTCTCCGTCCCCCAAAGATGAGGTAATCTGCATGATAAGACATTGTGCTTTTTATCCTACCAAACAGTCTCCTGGAACAATCTTTTCTTTTGCTAATAACTATTTTGCCCCCACCCTCCATCTATAAAAACCTTCCATTTTGTACAACTCCTTGGAGAGCCTCTCTACTTGCTAGATGGAGTACTGTCCAATTCATAAATTCTTTAATAAAGCCAATTAGATCTTCAAATTCACTTGTTTGAATTTTGTTAAAGACACTTTAGGGCAATTTTAATTATTTGAAAATTCTAGCAAGCAAACTTTGCTTACATAGTTTTACCTTACATAGTCATATAAGATAATTCTTACTCTTCTTCAGTATCAGAGCTATGAAGATTCAATATGCTTTTAAAAACACAGTACCTATAACCATTTACATTACTCTGGAAAAAAATCATCTGATTAATGCTTCACACAGTAGTATCAAGACCTTTCTTGCTCTATACAACTTAATATAAAACATTAACTTTTTTTGAAAGTTGTATCTTACTACTGATTCATACCAAAGAAACAGGTAAATCCCTAAATATTTTTTATATTAACTACAATCATGCCACCATTCTCCCACTCAATAGGTTTATTAAAGTTTACTTTTATCCCTATATACATTTAATACCAGTGTGCTGATAAATGTTCTGCAAGGTAGCAGGCTGTTCTTGTGGTTTTTACTAGTATCTGTAACATAGATACTCCCATCATGGTCAATTTCAAGCTACCAACACCAAACAAAGGGTCGGGAAGAGATGCTCCAGCACACCACATAATTATAACTCATCGTTCTTAACTAGAAGTTTCCATCACAATCTTTAGAATCCTATTTGAAAATGTTTCCCAGAACATCCTACCTTGAAGATTCTGATGCAGTGTGTGTATAGACTGGAATCCAAGCATTTGTATATTTTTAACAATTTCTAGGTGGTTCTGAGGGACACACCCAGGTAAAAAACCATTGTTTCAACATATCAAGATCTTTTTATGTGTCTTCCATCAAGGGAAACAAATTTTTAATTACGTCATGAAACCATATTAAACCTTGCCTTGTTTTCATTAAAATAATTACTAAAAATATTAAACTAAAACTTTCCCTTTCAGCTGGCACAAATCTGTCTATACTCTGTTAGAAGTTGTCTAATCAGTCACAAATCCCTCTAACTATATTATCATCCATCTCACATTTTTTCATCCTGTCCACAAACATGGCATGACAAGTTAAAAAACTGTGTCCCTGAAATTTTTGCCTAAGACATTCTCCTACTCAATTAGGAAAACCAACTTCAAAAGAAAATTAGGTGAGTTTAGCATAACTTGCTTTTGTGAACCAATATTCACTCCTAGATGAGCAAATTCCTGAACACTCAAAAATAATACACTTAACTAGCACTCACGTTATACAACTAGAATATTGAATAACATACGTAAGTAATCTGTTTTAAAGTAGCAATAGGGCTGAAAGAATAGAAACTTGAGGTAAAAGACACAGTTCCATAGAGGGAAGAACCTCAGAGAGGTGAGCAGAACTTCTGTAGCTTGCCAAGGCTTGCACATTGGCTTCTTTGATGCTCTGGCATGAAGCCAAGACCCTGGACTTTGCCTGTGCAAAGGACTGCAGCTGGAAACCAAATAAAGCAACAACATTTTTAACAGAGACAAAAGCTTACATTTTAAGAAACTGAGAAAAAAAAGGAGTAAATTAACTCAGAGGGAAAAAGAAGGAAACAATAATAATTTTTTGAAAAGCAAAAATCAATAAAATACAAATCAAGGCAAACAATAGGGAAAAATAATAAAACCAAAATGTGGCACTTTGAAGAGATCAATAAAACTGATTAACCTTTATTTATACCGATCAGAAAAAAAGATCATATACAAATTTCCAATATCAAAATGAAAGAGAAGTTATATTACAGATCCCGGAAACATCAAAAAGATAACAAGGGAATATCACAAATGTCTTGTATAAAAATCTGACAATTTAGAGGTAATGGTCAAATTCCTTGAAAGAAGAAAACTACCAAAGCTCAAGAAATTGAACTTCTAATAAAAAAAAAAGGAAAAATCTTCTCATAAAGAAAACCATAGAGCTATAGTTTTGCTGGTAAATTTTATCAAATATTTAAGAAAAAAATAATCCTACAAATTTCTTCTACAACATAAAAGAGGGGAAAACAAGTTTCAACTCATTCTATGAGACCAACATTACATTCCAAAACCAAAGATATTACAAAAAAGGGAAACTATTACTGATACGCCTCATGAACAAAGACACAAAAACCCTTTCCTAAATTTTAGTAAACATAATTCAGATATATATAAAATAACAATAATATTAATAATAATGTCATGACCAAGTAGGATTTATCCCAGGAATAAAAGGTTGGGTTTAACATTCAAAATGAATCAATGTAATTTACAACATTAACAAAATAAAGAAGAAAAAATATATAATTATCTCAATATATGCAGAAAAAGCGTTTGACAAACACCAATAGTCATTACTGATAGAAATCTCAGTAAAATAGGAATAGAAAAGGCAACTTTCTCAATGTGATAGAGTTATCAACAAACACCTACAGCTACCCATTCCACCAGTGTCTCCACGCTCACTTCTAAGACTTTATTGAAAAAAATTACTGATTCAGTGTGATATTCAGGAGATATACAACATATCTAAAAATGGGAGTAAGAGCAATAGTACTAACTGTAACAATAAATTAGAATTGTACTGTTCTTTGCAAACTGCATCCTTTTCTTACTTGTGGAGCATGCTCATTACCTAATGATAGGTAAGACTCCTTATAAATTTCTTCTTTGCTCCTTATTGTCTTACATCTCTTTTTAAAGATATTCTGAGTTTCTGAGACTAAACTGAGTCTGATTCTGCTCTTAACAAAAACTCTGGGAGACCAAGAGTAATTATGAGCCTCTGAATGGAAGGTCTTCTAAACCCATCAGGGGTTTTGCTCAGCAAAATTAATCAAGTTGATATTTATAAAATCCCTAAAGCAAAGCAAAGGAGACATAATGAGGTTAAGTTGAACTTCTACCATACTCAATAAGCTAACAATCTCTTTGGGGAGAAAAACATATTAATAAAAATGAGATTTTTTTTTTTTTTAAAGATTTTATTTATTTATTTGACACAGAGAGAGAGATCAGATCACAAGTAGGCAGAGAGGCAGGCAGAGAAAGAGGAGGAAGCAGGCTCCCTGGTGAGCAGGGAGCCCGATGCGGGCCTCGATCCCAGGACGCTGAGATCATGACCTGAGCCGAAAGCAGAGGCTTTAACCCACTGAGCCACCCAGGCGCCCTAAAAATGAGATTTTTAAACTTTAAACTACTTTAATTTTTTTTTTCAAGTAAGCCCAATGAAGGGCTTGCACTCAGGATTTTTCTCTGAAATAATCCAATTCAAAAATTCAGGTAATGATTTGCAGTTCTCCAGGTTTTTTCACGTTATTAAAGGATTAATCTAATTGGTTCAGTGAGATGTGACCAAGTCAGCTGCCCAACAGTACCCTGCAACTTTATTCAAACTTTTTTTTCTTTTGATATTGCAACAGCATTTTATGGTGACACATGGTAGCTACACTTGGGGTGATCACAGCATAATGTGTACTTTTTAAATCACTATTTTGTACACCTGAAACTAATATAACATTTTGTATCAATAAAAAATAGGGGAAAAAGATGCACTGAGATACATTATCATTAATTTTCATAGCACCAGAGATAGAAAAGTAATGACAATGATAGAGGGACAGAGTCTAACCAAGTAGGAGAAAATTCATATTCACTGGAAGAGGAAGCAGAATGACATCTGACTTTTTAGCAGCAAAATTCTGAGGTGAAAATAACTTCCAAAAAAAGAATTTAATGCCTAATCAAACCAACCAAACTGAGAGGAGTGAACTAAAGATATTTCAGACATTCAAAGTCTTAAAGGTCACTATCCACATATTCTTTCTAGCCCTCAACCCTGCAAGATGCATTATATATTACTGCCTATTGCCATAACCTTAAAGAATCTTTTGGTGAGCAATAGCATGGTAATTAGACAAGTTTGTGATTACTTTGGTAGACAGCATCCTGAGTTGTTACTGTCATAGAGCTGTACACATTACACAGCTCTTTCTAGTTGCTAAAACAAATAAACAAGCGATATTCCACTCTCACATGATGATTTCAAACATTCAGGTGTTAGAGGACTACACCTACTAGATGGTCACTATTAGAGGCTGGAACTAGATCTATTTTTTTTTAATTTTTTTTTATAGATTTTATTTTATTTATTTCACAGAGGGAGAGAGGTCACAAGGAGGCAGAGAGGCAGGCAGAGAGAGAGAGGGGGAAGCAGGCTCCCCGCTGAGCAGGGAGCCCGATGCGGGCCTTGATCCCAGGACCCTGAGATCATGACCTGAGCCGAAAGCAGAGGCATTAACCCACTGAGCCACCCAGGCGCCCTGGAACTAGATCTATTAATTTCAGCAGGTTAGCTCTGTCTATGGAGTTGCCCATGGTGTCAACTCAGCTAAAACAAAACAAACAAACAAAAAAAACCACTTTATGGATTTTAGCAAGACATTTTAAGCAAAAATCAAGATTCCTTCTATCCCTCTCAGGCCTCTCCTGCTCCATAACTATTATAATCAGAAGTAAGAAGTCATTGGTTCAGCACCTACCTCATTAAAAGGTATTTAATAACTAACTGCTGACTGGCCAACTGCTGAACTCAACTGCTGAAGACTATATGGCTTATCCAAAGAAATGAAAACATACATTCAAAAGAATATATGCACCTCTATGTATACTAAAGCATTATTTACAATAGCCAAAATATGGAAGTAACTCAAATGTCCACTGGTAGAAGAATAATAAAGAAAAGGTGGTATATTTAAAAAAAAAAAAAAAGAAGCCATTTACACACACACACCCCCCCAATATATACACTGGAATACTACTCAGCCATAAAAAAGGAGAGCCTGCCATTTGCAATAACACGGATGGACCTATCCAGGTACATGCTAAGTGAATTAAGTCACATTAAGAAGACAAATACCATATGATTTCACTTATATGTAGAATCTAAAAATAGAGAGAGAGAGAGAAACAGAAGTTAGAGTTACATGATTAGTTATCTTTCTCTGATTCTACAGTCATGGAACAGTATGGGAAATGCCCATAGTAACCAGCCATAAGGCCTCTCTCATTAGCAATCAAATCAAAGTACATAACTGGAGAAAAGTAGGGATGAAAGACCAAACTGACGTTGGCCTCACAGATGACCAAGCTGTACCTTATATATGCCAAATGAAGTATGACCTGAAAGAGACAATAACTCCTAGATAAAATATGAAATGTCACTGTTACAATCCCATATCTTCTTTTAAACTCTGAGTCTTGTGTTAAAATGTAAATTACATTTAGGTCATTTGTACCTCAATTTGAGTAAGTTTCAGGTCCATTCACAAGACAGAGTATAAGACAGAGTACAAAGTTCTGTGAAAATAGGTAAAAGGGCATGTAAACAAGAGCCAAGAAAGTAAGAGATCAGCTTCATTTCTGAGGGAGCAGCTCCATGGACTTCCACTGTATCAAGCTTCTCTCACATGCTTGAGGACCACCCAGTGATCCAAAACAGCAGTGAAAGTTCATCTTTAAAATCAGTTTATAGTAAAAATTCAAGATGTACGTGATGTGTATAATCTTAATATCAAAATCTTCTGGTAGCTACCTGGAGTATTCACTTGTTGTATATAATACTTGATTTCTGGAGGTATCTACTAATCAAGAAAAAAGTCACCAACAGCCTTGTTTACTTTCAAAATGCATTTTTAATCCAGCCACTTAACTTGGTCTCCACTTGTGTACTGACTTATTTCAAGCCAATGTTTTGAAAGAGGTTTTGAGCCAAGATGTGGTTTGAACTTGTTTTGAATAACCTGTTTTGATGAAACTGTTTTAAAGTTTGATATTAGGACTTTCCCAGCAAACTCTCACACCTGCAAGGCTAGGCCTCTGGTTCCCTTTCAGCCACAGTCCTTCCACAGCCAAGAAGCTGATGCAGGGCACCCTGATGGGTTGCTGAGGCAGATCAAGTTGTGTTTACCAGGCTTGTCTTGGGCAGCCACAGATGAGTGGATCTCTGCCTCAAACATGTTCTATAATGATCTATTATGTATTGGAATCCACATTATGAAGCAATATAAAGTTGAAAAAATAAAGCCCTAACTATAAGAAATTCATGGATGATTAAAACTTCAAGTAAAAAAAATTATATTGGACAACCTGGGAAAAATGTATAAATTCCTAGAAACATACAATCCTTTAAAACTGAATCAGGAAGAAAGAGAAAATCTGTACAGACCAATTACTAGATAACAAAATTTAATCGGTAATCAAAAAACTTCCAACAAATGAAAGTCCAGAACCAGATGACTTCACAGATGAATTTACCAAACATTTAAAGAGGAGTTAATACCTATTCTCTTTATACCAAGAAATAGAATAGGAAGGAAAGCTCTAAATTCATTATACAAAATCAGCATGACCCTGATATCACAATTAGACAAGACACTACCAAAAAAAAAAAAGGAAAAGAAAAGAAAAAGAAAACTTCAGGCCAATATCCCTAATGAATACAGATGCGAAGACCCTCAACAAAATATTAATAAACCAAATTCAATAATATACTAAAAAGGATCATTCACCACAATCAACCAGGATTTATCCCAAGAATGCAAAGATGATTCCATATCTACAAATCAATCAGCATGATTACAACACATTAACAAAATGAAAGATAAAAACCAATTGACCATCACGATAGAAGCAGAAAAGCATTTGACAAAATTCACAATCCATTCATGATAAAAACTCAAAGTGGTTTGAGAAGGAACACATATAATAAATATAATATAATATAATATAATATAATATAATATAATATAATATAATATAATAAAGGCCTATGTGAAAAACCCACAGCTAATATCCTAATCAATGGGGAGCTTTTTTCCTAAGATCAGGAACAAGATAAGAATATCCATTCTTGCCACTTTTACTCGAAGTCCTAGCCAAAGCAGTAAGACAAGAAAAAGAAATAAAAGGCACCCATATTGGTAAGGAAGAAGTAAAACTATCACTATTTGCAGATAATGTGGTATTATATACAAAAAGCCCTAAAGACTCCACCCAAAAAAACCCCTAGAGCTAGCAAGTGAATTCAGTCAAGTTGCAAGATACAAAATTAACATACGGAAACCTGTTGTTTCTATACACTAACACAAAGTAGCAGAAAAAGAAATAAGAAAACAATCCCATTTATAATTGCGCACGCGCGCGCACACGCACACACACGCACGCACGCACACACACACACACACACACACACACACAAATTCTTAGGGATAAACGTAACCAAGAAGGTTAAAGACCTGTATTCTGAAAACCATAAATACTGCTGAAAAAACTGAAGACAACAAAACAAATGGAAAGATTTCCATGACCATGGATTGGAAGAACTAATATTGTTCAAATGTCCATGCTACCCAAAGCAATCTACAAATTCAATGCAATCCCTCTCAAAATACCAACAGCATTTTTCACAGAAACAGAACAAATAATTCTAAAATTTACATGGAACCACAAAAGGCCCCAAACACCCAAAGCAATCTTGACAAAGAAGAACAAAGCTGAAGGTATCACAATCCCAGATTTCAAGACATACTACAAAGGTACAGTAAGTAAAACAGTATAGTACTAACACAAGAAGAGACACAGAGATCAACAGAACAAGACAGGGATCCCAGAAATAAACCACACTTACATGGTCAATTAATCTAAGACAAAGGGGGCAAGAATGTACAACAGGGCAAAGACAGTTTCTTCAATAAATGGTGCTAGGCTACACGCAAAAGATTAAAATTAGACCACTTTCTGCCACCATACACAAAAATAAATCTAAAACAGATTAAAAGGACAGCAGTAACCTCTTGGACATCAACCTTAACAACAAATTTATGGTATGCTCCTCAGGCAAGGGAAACAAAATAAAAAATAAACCACTGGGACTACACCAAAATAAAAAACTTCTGCACAGCAAGGAAAGCCATCAACAAAATGAAAAGTCAATCTACTGAATGGGAGAAGATATTTGTAAATGATACATCCAATAAAGGGTGAATATGCAAAATATATAAAGAACTTCTACAAGTCAATACCAAAAAAGCAAATAATCCAATTAACACTGGGCAGGTGACCTGATTAGACATTTTTCCAAAGAAGACATACAGACACCAACAGACAAATGAACAGATGCTTAGCATCATTCATCATCAGGGAAAAAAAAAATCAAAACCACAATGAGACATCACCTCACATGAGTCAGAATGGCTAGTATCAGAAGAAACAAAGTGTTGGGGAGGATGTTGAGAAAAGGGAGCCCTTGTGCACTGCTGGTGGGAACGTAAATAAATGCGGTGTATGTGGAAACAATATGGAGTTTCCTCAAAAAAACTGAAAATAGGGCGCCTGGGTGGCTCAGTGGGTTAAAGCCTCTGCTTTCGGCTCAGGTCATGATCTCAGCGTCCTGGGATCGAGGCCTGCATCGGGCTCCCTGCTCAGTAGGGAACCTGCTTCCTCCTCTCTCTCTGCCTGCCTCTCTGCCTACTTGTAATCTCTCTCTCTCTGTGTCAAATAAATAAATAAAATCTTTAAAAAAAAAAATTAAAAAAAAACTGAAAATAGAAATACTGCATAATTCAGTAATTCCATTACTGGGTATTCATCCAAAGAAAACAATAACACTAATTCAAAAACATATATGCACCTCTATGTTTACTGAAGCATTATTTACAATAGCCAAGATATGGAAGCAACCCAAGTGTCCATCAATAGATGAATGATAGGGGCGCCTGGGTGGCCCAGTTGTTAAGCATCTGCCTTCAGTTCTGGTGATGATCCCAGGGTCCTAGGATCAAGCCCCACATTGAGCTCCCTGCTCTGTGGGAAGCCTGCTTCTCCCTCTCCCACTCCCTATTCCTATTTCTGAAAATAAGTTTCTGACAAAGAAATATGTCTCAGGTAAAAACAGTCAGTATAAATTGAAATAGTCATGAATTTGTAAGGTCAAAATGAAGTTGTTTCAGATAAAATGTTTTTAGCTGCAAATAACATAAGACCTAAATAAAAATGCCTTAAACAAGAAAAAAATACCTTATCTCACATAACAAGAAGTCTGGAAACAGGGCAATTCCAGGGTTCATTAATTTTGGGTCAGCATCACCATCAAAGAGTCAAACTCTTTCCACCTTTTTGCTCAGCCACCCTCGGCATACCAGCTGTTCCCCTCACAGTCAAAAGATAGCTGCAGTAGTTTCAGGCATAATATCACCATACAACAAATGTCTAAGCAGGAAAGGATTTATTTCTTCTCTTGTGTCAATTCTTATAGAAGCAAGGACATCTGCAAAGACATCCATACCACAGAAATCCTTACCCCAGGTTTTGACAAAATAGTCACATGCTCATTGCTAAATAAAACAGTGGCTTAGACCAATAATTTTAAAACCTTTTATCTCATGACCTGTTATATACTCTTAAAAATTATTAAATATCCCACAAAAAGCTTAGTTTATATAAATAGGATCTATCACTATTTACCATAATAGAAATAAAGTTTGAGAAATGTTTATGATATGTATTATGAATTCTCTTGAAATTATAACATATTAATTAAAAATAACTGCTTTTCAAAATGAAAAAAAATTAAATAAATGGCACTGCTTATAATTTTGTAAATATCTCTAATATCTGGCTTCTCCTGTCTGTTGGCTATCTCACTTCATACAGGCCTCTGGAAAAACTGCTATGTACTCAAAATAGAATGAAGGGGTTTTTTTTATTTTTGTTTTTGTTTTTGTTTTTAATTAGTAACATCTTAGCGAATATGGTAAAAAATAGTTTATACATCACATACTCCCTGAAAATGTCTCAAAGACCCACGAGGGTCCATGTTTTAAGAACCTTAGGCTTAGACCAGGGAGTAATAAATTCAGCCCCTGAGGCTGGGAAGGGTTCAACTTCTGAACAAGGCAGCTCAAAACCTAAAAAAAAAACCCAAAAAACAAAAAACTGGAATTCAACTAACAAAGAAAAGTAGAAGAACAGGAATAGCTATTTAAAAAAGGATAACAACCAACAGCAGAGATGTAAAAAGGTGAGAAGGTAGAGTTTAAAAGTCTTGAAAACTAAAAACCGTCACAAAGTCAATGCTATAGAACAAAATGAGGTTTAATTTGAAAAAAAATATTAAGAAATTGTGCTTGTAACAGAAAATTTGTCTACACACAATATTTACCCAAATCTTACAACCACTATGAAACATTTATGCAAGTAAACAAATAACCTGGATTCCTACCATAATCACTGAGATGTTAACTACATTCAGAGTTTACAAATAGAATAGAAGCAAGGGTTGAGGTAGCTAAGCTAAAGTACAGTACAATTACTTTTATATATACAGAAACATGTTAACAAGACATAAGAATCACTATATTGTACACCTGAAATGAAAAGTACACTGTATGTTAACTAACTGGAATTCAAATAAAAACTTAAAAACAAAAACAAAAAATAGTAAATAAAAATGTTCAAATAAAGAAAGAACACCAAAATGTAAAAGCACAACTGACATTCATTTGTAAAATAACAAAGTTCTGCAAAAAGTTGCAAATTCACTTAATAAACTTTATCAATAGAGAACTTTTACTCAGACCAATGGAACAATGTGTTTGACTCTTTTGAAGGTTTTCTTTCCTTCCTTCCTTCCTTCCTTTCTTTCTTTCTTTCTTTCTTTCTTTCTTTCTTTCTTTCTTTCTTTCTTTCTCTCTCTCTCTCTCTCTTTCTTTCTTTCTTTTAAAGAGAGCATGAACAAATGGGGAAGAGGAGCAGAGGGAGAGGGACAAGCAGACCCCACCCTGAGTGCGGAGCCCTACTTGTGGCTGGATCCCACAACCCTGAGATCACAACTGGAGCAAAAACCAAAGCCAAGAGTCGGATGCTCAACCACCTGAGCCACCCAGGCACCCCACGTGTTTTACTCCTTGATAGTTAGCCTATTAAGAGCACTAGTAATACTGCCTCAGAATCTAAATTAATGTTATCTCATTTTCTTCCAAACACTGGCTCACTATTCAAAAAATACCCTATGAGTTTGATACTCTTCACTCAATTACCTAACTCACGTTTACTGTTACTTAAATTCTGACACAAACCAAGTCATACAGAGCCTTCAGGAAAAAGATACCAAGAAACAACTATTACAGAGCAACATCCAATACACCCCAAATTTTACTTATTTGTCAAAGACTTAATTACTAAAAAGTAACTACAGTAGGTATTTGAACCTATTCCATGTTACACACTTACAAGGTTGGAACTGTCTCTTAAGGAGATATACTTATATTTCACCATAAAGTAAAAACTAAACAAGTGAAATTTAGAATACCCAGAAAGAAAAATTATTTCAATAATTCATACTGAATATATTTCTACATACATCAGTATTAGTATCTTAGTATCTATTAAATTATAGTATAGTTACTATAAAATTAGTATCTATTTTACTTCATCTTTCTCATTGCAAATGGCAAGGAGAAAAAACAGCCTCCCGAGGTCACTAACTTTAAACAGGGCTACATTCATGTCAATAAGGTCAACTCTACACTCCAAATTTTAAGTCCCCAAAACAATCCATGTTCCCTAATTCTTCATATTCCTACTGACTTTAGCAACCAACCAAAACTTCCATAGTTAGCCCTACATTAGATGTCAGAATGAAAGCAACCTTAGAGTCATACTATCTATTGTTAGAAGTTAAAGAAAATAAAAACTATTCTCACCCATTTGAAGATTTCTACAATTCTCAGGACATTTTTTTAAAATTGCACAATGGAGTCTCCTTTTAAAAAACACAATATATTTAGGATTCAACCAACAAAAACAAAAGCTTAATTCTAAAAGGAAAAAATAATTTGAGAAGCCATATAAAACCACAATTTCAAGTATCTTAACCATGTGAAGAAATGACAGAGGACTGACAAAAGAGCAAAAAAGTTGGGAAGAGAAAAAAGAGTGGGTAAGAGCTAAGGAAAAAGAGTAACTGAATGAGAAACATATAATATATAAGTAGAAGGTATATTAACTTTTTAGCTGTAAGAGGTCCAAAACTGATCAGAACTGTGATTTCTACTCAGTCACTAACTACTGACCCTGGGAATTCGGTTCACCTCTCTAGGCTTCAGTTACCTCATCTTCTAAATTAAGGGGAATGGACAAGGTCAGCCTTTTCCAAAGTGCTTCACAAAACTTTAGTCCCTAAAAAGAAAAAAGGGTTCCATAGTCAAATATAGTTGGGAAACATTAAATAATGAATCTCCTTTTCTTTGATATTTACAATATATAATAAATAGTAAGTAGGAAAGGCCCTAAAATGCCCCAGAATTAAAAATAATAATAATAATAACACTAATAAACAATCGTAGAAAATCCTATTCTTGTTTTACTAAATTTTTCTCAGACTTATCTGGCCACAGAACACCTGCTCACAAATCAATCAACAGGCCAGAGAACACTCTTTATGAAACATGGACCAAAGAATCTCTGAAATCTCTTAATACTTATATATATGAGTCTAAGTTAATATTTCTCATATATGCCACTAGATATGTCACCATTAGAAAGTACTCGTTACAGCACACAAATATGTTTAAAGAACAATGAAATTCTGGCTCCAACTTGGGAAACAGGACTGGGGTAGAAAAAGAATTGCTCTAGAAAAAAGAAGTCATCTTCTAAACAAAAGTAAAGAAAACCTATTTATTCTTATAAAACTAAAAGTAGGGAATCTTCCCAAAGATCCTGCCTGACATCCAGAAGGAAAAAAAAAAAAAAAGATAGAGAACGGCCCTAATGTGGACAGGAAGAGATATTTCTGCCTTGGAATGGAGAAGAGTTCCTTTTACAAGTCACCCCTAGGAATTACAAGCTGGTGGCAGTAATACTTAGTATTGGGGAAATTTGAGTAGCATGAATGCTCATAATGGAGACTGTGGAAGCCACCAAAAGAAGAAAGAGACTCAAAGAATTCTAGAGCTGATATAGCCCAAAGTTTATCTGATACATGAATCCATCTATAACATTCTACCAAAGAGATTATTCAGACCACTGTCTCACTGATTACCTCCAGGAACTGGGAACCACATGGATAGCTCAATCTTTTATTAAGATGAAAACAATTTTTATTAGGATGAAAACAATCTCATATACCTCTTTTGAACCACAGTTTGATGACAAGATGGTTCAATGGAAAGAATGCTGAAATGATTTTCAGAAACTGAAAATAAAATCTTCAACACTTGCCACCGATTATATGGGTAACACTGAGTAAACATTCAATAGCTCCTGGCTTTTGTTTCCTAAATTGAAAAATAAGGCAATCTCTCAGATCCATAAACATTCTAACATCCTATAATTCCAAGATTTACTATGGCATGGTTTATCCACTACAAAACTGTTTACTCTGGCTAAGAGTTCTAGTGTGTCTAAACCCCTTAGTGTGGTGCTCAGAATTCAATAGGAATTCTAGAAAAGGTCTATTCAGTAAAGAGTCAAATTATTACGTTCCTTTTTCTAAACACTGCATTTACATTATAAAGACTTTCATCAAATTGGTGTTTTTGTTTTGTTTTGTTTTGTTTTTTTTATTTTTAAGTAATTGCTACTCCCAACGTGAACCTCGGACTCACAACCCGGCGATCAAGAGTCTCACACTCCACTAACTCAGTCAGCCAGGCACCCCACGGACTATTTTATGTTTTCTTTTCCCAATTTGTCTACTTCTCCATTCTACTACCTGTCTATTTGTCCATTTTCTACAGGACTTTTGGTCTCCCCCCGCCTTTCTTTTTTTTTTTTTTTTAATTTTATTTTTATTATTTGCCCAAGGGGTACAGGTCTGTGAATCATCAGGCTTACATCTTTCACAGCATTCACCAAAGCACAAACCCTCCCCAAATTGGTTTTTCTGAGGCAACATTACATTCAAATAACCATACATGGTATCCAGGCACTGTGGATCCCACTAACAAATCTTAAACAATACCACACTAAAGTTGCTCTCCCTTATCCCATACTTTCCAAACTGATTTTCTGGAGTGTAAGATTGGAGATTCTTTCTAATTAGTCTGCATCTTGATATGTTTAGGTCAAAAGCCTTTTGATTTGATTTGATTTGATACCCCAGAATATTCTTTCCAACGTATGAAGTAGTTGATTCTGATAGCATACAACTATCAGCATTCTCAACAAAGACACGGATTAAAACGGATGACCAGGGCGCCTGGGTGGCTCAGTCAGTCAAGCATCTGCCTTCAGCTCAGGTCAGAATCGTAGGGTCCTGGGATTGAGCCCTGCATCCAGCTCCCTCCAGTGAGCCTGCTTCACCCTCTTCCTCTGCCACTCCCCCTGCTTGTGTTCTCTCGCTCTGTCGTTCTCTCTGTTAAATAAATGAATAAAATCTTTTTAAAAAATGGATGATTGGGCGCCTGGGTGGCTCAGGGGGTTAAAGCCTCTGCCTTCGGCTCAGGTCATGATCTCAGGGTCCTGGGATCAAGGCCCGCATTGGGCTCTCTGCTCGGCAGGGAGCCTGCTTCCTCCTCTCTCTCTGCCTGCCTCTCTGCCTACTTGTGATCTCTCTCTCTCTGTAAAATAAATAAATAAATAAATAATCTTTAAAAAAATAGGATGATCGACAGAAAAGGGTAACATTGAAAATAAAGCTTATACCCCAAGAGCTAAAAAAAAAGAGCAATTAACGCAAAATAAGCAGGAAAAAAGGAAATAGTAAATGTCAAAGAGGAAATCAATGAAATAGAAAACAGAAAGTAAAAGGAGAGAAAATCAATGAAACCAAAAGCTGGTTCTTTGCAAACAATAAAATGGATAAACTTCTAGGCAAGACTGATCAGGAAACAAAATGAAGACAGAATTGAGAATATCAGTAATGAATGAGGTAACATAGCTACAGCTAGTAAAAGAATAATACACGAATATTATGAGCAACTTTAGATCAATAAATTCAACAATTTAGATTAAGTGTACTAATTACTTGAGAAAAAAGTGTACTAATTACGTGAAAGACATCAGCTACCAAAGTCTACTCAAGAAGAAATGGATAATCTAAATACTCCTATTTAAATCTTCCCACAGAAAAAGCTTTAGGCCTAGATGCCTTCATTGATGAAGTCTATCAAATACTTAAGGAAGAACAATACCAATGCAATACAAACTCTTCCAGAAAATTGAAGAGGAAAGAATTTCTCCCAAACTCATTCTATGAGGCCAACACTACCGTGATGCCAAAACAAGACAAAGATACTACCAGAAAAGACACCTGTAGACAAATACAGGCGTAAAAATCTTAATGAAATTTTAGCAAATCTAATTTAGCAATATTTTAAAAAGGTAGGCAATGAAAAAGTAGACTGCTATATACTGAGTATAAGTGTCCTCCAAAAATTGACATGAATCTTTATGCCCAAAGCAATGGTATTAAAAGATGGCACCTTTGGGAGGTTGCTTAGGTTCTGAGCGTTGAGCCCTCACGAATGAGATTAGTGCTCTTACAAAAGAGACCTTGCAGACATTCCCTCATTCCTCCCACCATGTAAGGTTATAGTGAAAAGATGGCTATCCATGAAGAAGTGAGACACTGACAGACACCAAATATGCCAGTTCACTGATCCTGGACTTCTCAGTCTCCAGAACTATGAAAAATAAATATCTACTGCTTATAACCCACTCAGTTTATAGTATATTGGTAGAGCAGCCCAAACTAAGAAATGGTGTTTATTCCAGAAATACAGTTGACTTATCATTTAAAAATCAATGTAATTCACCATATTAACAAACTAAAAAAAGAAAAACTATACAATCATCTCAACAGATGTGGAGAAAGCACTCAACAAAGTCCAACACTACTTATTCCTGATAAAAACTCTTAGGAAATTAAGAACAGAAGGAATGTCCACTCTTAACACTTCCATCCAACATTCTATTAGAGAATCTGTCCAGTGTAACCAGGCAAGAAAAATAAAAGACAACGAAGGCAAAGGTAAAACTGTATTATTTAGAAGAAAACATAATGGGGGTGCCTGGGTGGCACAGTCAGTTGAGCACCCGACTCTTGACTTTGGCTTGGGTGGTGGTCTCAGGGTCCTGAGATCAAGCCCTGCATTGGGCTCCACACTCAGTGCAGAGTCTGCATGGGACTATCCCTTTCCCTCTGCCCCTTGCCCCCCTTGCTCTCTGTCACTCTCTCTGTCTCTCATGAATAAATCTTAAAAAAAAAAAAAAAGGTAGTGACATGATGGTATATATAGAAAATCTACAAAAAAGCTACCAGAACTAACAAGTGAGTCTACCAAAGTTGGAGAGCACAAGATCTATATACAAAAATCAACTGTACTTCTATATACTAACAGTGAATAATTGGAAATTGAAATGGAAAGACAAAGAGCATTATGAGAGCATCAAAAAATGTTAAATACTTAGGAATAAATCTGACTAAAGATGTGAAAAACTTATGTACTAAAAACTACAAAAGATTGTTAAAAGAAATTAAAGTATACCTAAGGAAGAGATCTATCTTATTTATAGGTTGGAAAATTAAAGAGAGTTGTTATCATACAGATGTCAATTGTCCCCAAACTAATCTAAAAATTCAACACAATCCTAATCAAAATCTCAGTAGGCTCTTATTCTAAAATTCATATGCAAATGTGGAAGACCTACAATAGTTTAACAACAAGCAAAAGAAGAACAAAGCTAGAGAACTAAAACTACCTGATATCAAACTTACTAAAGCTACAGTAATCAAGAAATAGACCCACACATACACAGTCAACTGACTTTTTACAAATATGCAAAGACAATGGAGCGAAGAAAAGGATAGTCTTTTTAACAAATGGTGTTGAAACAATGATACCTGTAGTTAAAAAGTGAATTTTCTTCCATACATCACATCACACACAAAAAACTCAAAATGGACTGAATGCAAAACCTAAATCTATAATGCTTTAGGTGAAAACATAAAAGAAAATCTTTGCGACCTTGTGTCTTAGTTCAGACAGCTACAACAAATTACCACAGTCTAGGTGACTTAAACAACAGAAACTTATTTGTCATAGTTTGGGAGCTGGGAAGTCCAAGATCACTGTACCACTGTGTTCAGGTTCTGATGAGACCCTCTTTCTGGCTTGCAGTCAAATGCCCTCTTATGTTTCTTCATACAGTTCACACAGCATAGTACAAACAGAGGAAACAAGCACTCTCTTAGATTTGACCAAAAGCATGATCATAATAGAACAAATTGATAAATGAAACTATATTGAAATTTTAAAACTTCCATTCTTGCAAAGACAATTTTAAAGCTATAAAGTGGGAGAAAATCTTTGCAAGGTCTACATCTAATAAAGTTCTGGTATCCAGAATATAAATAAACCTCCCAAAACTCAGGAATAAGAAAAATAAAGAATCTAATTTTTTAAATGGGCTAAAGATATGAAAAGACATTTCACCAAATAATATATAAATGGTAAACAAGCACAAAGAAAATGTTTGATTATCAACAGCCATTAGAGAAATGCAAATTAAAACTACAATGAGATACCAGTATATTCCTACTAGTTAACATTAAATAGACTGACAATACCAAGTACTGGAGACAACATGGAAAAACTGGAATTGTAAGTGGGAATGTAAAATGGAATAACCACTTTGGATCTCAAAAAAATTCAGCTTACTGAAAGAAGCCCAATAAATAAGAGTAGACACTGTATAAACACATTAACATAAAACATCAGGAAATGCCAACTGATCAACAGTGAAAGAAAGATCAGTGGTTAACTGGAGGAGGGGTAAAATTAGATGGGGTAGAAAAGAGGAATTACAAAAAAAGTCTGAGGAAAGTTTTGGGAGTGATAAATTATGTTCCCTATCTTGATTATACTAACACTTTCATAAGTGTATATAAATGCCATACATCAAATTCCATATTTTAAGTATGTACAGTTTCTTAAATATCAGTCATACCTCAATAAAAATGTTAAAAAAATATATTAACCAGGAAAAAGAAAGTGGCTTTTCTTGTCACTTACATGCTTGTTAGATTAAGGTACTCAAGGATTATCTTTTAAAAAATGAGAAGCAGACTTCATTTCATTTTGAGGATAAATATTTTATAAAAACAAAATGCTTAATTTTACAACATAGAAAATTAAACATTATCTTTATGAAACAGTTTAGAGGGACACCTGGGTGGCTCAGTCGGGTAAGTGTCTGCCTTCTGCTCAGGTCATGATCCCGGCGTCCTGGGATCGAGTCCCACATCAGGCTCCCTGCTCAGCAGAAAGCCTTCTTCCCCCCTGCCCCTCCTGCTTGTGTTCTCTCTCTCTCTCTCAAATAAATAAATAAATAAAACCTTAAAAAAAAGAAACAGTATATAATTTTTAATTGCATGATAAATAATACATTTATAAAAACATTTGAGGGGCGCCTGGGTGGCTCAGTGGGTTAAAGCCTCTGCTTTCGGCTCAGGTCATGATCTCAGCGTCCTTGGATTGAGGCCCGCATCGGGCTCTCTGCTCAGCAGGGAGCCTGCTTCCTCCTCTCCCTGTCTCTCTGCCTGCCTCTCTGCCTACTTGTAATCTCTCTCTCTGTGTCAAATAAATAAATAAATAATCTTTATAAATAAATAAATAAATAAAAACATTTAAGAAAATTCATAACCAGATTCTATTTTCCTGTTCTTCTGAATACTTAGGGCTAAAAGTAGAAGACAATTACGCTAGTATTAAAAATCACCCTGTAATAAAATCTCGACTAAAAACTCCATAACTACAAAGAAATCATTCCAGAAATATACATATACTGACAAGATTTTTCTTCTCTTTTTTATTGTAGTAAAATTATATAACATAAAATTTACCATTTTAACCATTTTTAAATGTACAACTTAGTGATATTAAATTCACTCACAATGTGGTACAATCACTACCACTATTTCCAAACTTTTTCATTATGCATATGCTACTATATTTGAAATATTTTCAAATGCATATGCTACTATAGTAGATAATGACAAAAGTTTATTAAATGAAACAACAGCAGGAAATTAAGGGTACTTCTTTAGAACTAGTCTTGTAAATCATAGAGGATATGAAAGTGCACAAGAACAGCAGGCAGAAATTACTGGCTAGTGATTAAATCCATCTGATAATTCACAAAATTTATATTTGTAATGTATGTTCAGTTACACTGCATTTTTACTTATTAATCTAAAAACAGTATCATACTGATTGACTATAGTGACCTTAAATAGTCTACTTAGCTTTTTTAATTAATTTGACCTAATTGTTTTTTTCTAATTTCTCACTAAGGGTTCTTAAGAACCTGAATAAGAAATGTTAATTAGAAATACCACCGCCATCTTCATGTTACTACTTCAGCACCAACATCAACACTTCCATAGAAAAAAAAGAGATTATGAGAAAAAATTAGTATACAGATTGAAGATACCCACAAGCAAAATCAGAACCCTGAAAGATCTCTTCTTATTAAGAAATAAAAGCTAAAATCCTTCTAAAATATTTTGCACAAATGCCTAGAATTTATGTTTACAACAATCAACACTTTGCTTCTGCTGGGTTACTACAAATAAATATTATGTAGATTTTTTGGAGAGATGGGGTAAAAACAAGAAAAAGAAAACTACAATCAAGAAGCATAACCTTCACTCTTTTAGGTCCATAACACACAACTTATAATAAAAATAGAAGAGAATGAGATCCTCCTATATTCCACAGCCCTTTTCAGATAGTGTTGTGTAGACATATTAAAAGTTAGAACCCAAATCCAAATGCCCCATGGACAGTTCTAATTTGAAAAACAATTTTTCTATGAAATAAACTCCTTCATTCTACTCAAAAGTGAACCAAAAAAATCAGGTTTTCACCTTGTTGCTTACTTTTTCAACTATTACCAAAACAAAAAAAATTCTATTCTGAGTTATTTTTTTGATTCTCCAAAATTACAAGCTTAAATATGAATGCAAGGAAGCTTCAAAAAAATAAATAAATTCTACAAGTGACACAGACTGAGAAATTAGCAAGCAAAATCATGCCAAAAATNAATCTAAAAAAAAAAAATGAAAAACAATTTTTCTATGAAATAAACTCCTTCATTCTACTCAAAAGTGAACCAAAAAAATCAGGTTTTCACCTTGTTGCTTACTTTTTCAACTATTACCAAAACAAAAAAAATTCTATTCTGAGTTATTTTTTTGATTCTCCAAAATTACAAGCTTAAATATGAATGCAAGGAAGCTTCAAAAAAATAAATAAATTCTACAAGTGACACAGACTGAGAAATTAGCAAGCAAAATCATGCCAAAAATTACTTTATAATAAATTGTGTTTTCTGTTTAAGTAAATTCCACTTAAGAATGCTCTGTGTCCTGGGGCACCAGGCTGGCTCACTTGGAAGAGCATGAGACTCTCAATCTCAGGGTTGTGAGTTCAAGGCCCACACTTAGGGTAGAGATTACTTAAAAAAAAGAAGAAAGAAAAGACACTTTGGAAGGGAGGGAAAAAAAGATTGCTCAGTGTCTTGATAAAGATAACGGTTGCACAAAATTGAATGCACTAAAAATGCCACTGAATGTCAGTACACTTTTTTTTTTAAGATTTTATTTATTTATTTGACAAGGAGAGAGAGATCACAAGTAGGCAGAGAGGCAGGCAGAAGGAGAGAGGGGGAAGCAGGCTCCCCATGGAGCAGAGAGCAGGATGTGGGGCTCTATCCCAGGACCCTGAGATCATGACCTGGGTCGAAGGCAGAGGCTTAACCCACTGAGCCACCCAGGCGCCCCTCTCCGTACACTTTAAATCATTAATTTTGGGGTGCCTGGGTGGCTCGGTCAGTTAAGCATCTGCCTTTGGTTCAGGTCATGATCCCAGGGTTCTGAGATTGAGCCCCACATCGGGCTCCCTGCTCAGTGGGGAGTCTACTTCTCCCTCTCCCTCTCCCCCTGCTTGTGCTTTCTCTCTTTCTCTCAAATAAATAAATAAAATCTTTCAAAAAATAAAATAATTAATTTTATGTTAATTTCACACACACAAAAAAGATTGCTTCTGTGCATATTTTGGGTCATACAGCTAACTAAAAATTATGAATTTGCTTTTCCCAATACTCTTGAAGAAGCATATGGTCCTAATTGTTAATAGCAGACAGTTGGGGGGATTCCCAACATGAAAAAGGACATGACTATAAAAAACATAAAAATTGTGGAACTGGAGATTGGATGGTACCATAACTAAATAAAGCCAGCATTCCTCTGGACTTCTAATTGTGAAATCCATTCAAAACAGCACCAGGAGTATTTCTGGATACTGCTTAAGTAAAACAAAGAACTCACGATAATCTCTTAATTCTGACCTGCATTAGACTAATAGCCCAAATGTTGCAGTATACTGGTCAACCAAATAGAATCCAAGTTTAAAAAAAATTTAAGCCCCTTGGAAATTTGGCCTTATCCTCACAGCTCACTATTCACCTGTAATAACCCTCTACTTCACCTAAAGTGCTCTACTGACTCTCCCCCGAATGTCTTGCACCTCTTTGGTTTTGTCCTGTTGTTTCTCTTTCTAGAAGGCCCTCTCCTACAGCTGTAACTATGTTTTAAGGCCCAATTCAAATATCACCTCTTCCATTTATCATTTTCTTACTATTTTATTTATGAACATTCTTTTATGGCTATTAGGGCCAATAATTCTATTATGGCTCCTGAGAATATCTACCTAATATATGTGTTATTCTTATATTGTTAAGAATTCCTCTCTGCTTTAAATACTCTAATTTATTTACTGTGTCATTAGTGAACTATATCATGTTTTTCCTTAAGGAGAAAAACTAGTTGTTATAGTCTTTTTTTTTTTTAAGACTTTATTTATTTATTTGACAGGAAAGAGTGAGAGAGCACAAGCAGGGGAGGCACAGAGCAAGAAGGAGAAGCAGACTCCCCACCAACCAGGGAGCTTAACGTGGGGCTCAATCCCAGGACCCTGGGATCATGACCTGAGCCAGGCAGACGCCCAACTGACTGAGCCACTCAGGCACCCCGTGCTTGTAGGTTTTTAATAAGATAACAGCATGGAGCACCTGGGTGGCTCAGTGGGTTAAGCCTCTGCCTTCGGCTCAGGTCATGATCTCAGGGTCCTGGGATCGAGCCCCACATCAGAGAGACTGCTTCCACCTCTCTCTCTGCCTGCCTCTCTGCCTACTTGTGATCTCTCTGTCAAATAAATAAAATTTAAAAATCTTTAAAAAACAAATAAATAAATAAAAAGATAACAGCAATCCATCCTTCTACCAAGATGACGGACATTCCATTCAGAAAAAATAAGAGCATAAAAATAATAAATCTTACAATGTAAATCACCTTATTCTGTTCCATTCATTCTAAAAGAAATACACAAATTTAGCTATCTCATCTTCTCATTATGGCAACCAAAAGAGTCCATTGTGAATAGCCTAATAAGAACATATCTTGGAACTGTACAGCAACTGCTGAACAACAGAAACTCTTAAATATATTTAATCACACTAGATTTGCAATGCCTGATTCAAAGTGTAGATACATCAAACTAAAACAAGATTCATGTGCCTCAGGTATATATGCAAAATTAATTGCATATGACAACACACAAATATAAATTCAATTTCCCTTTCTAACTTCACTGATTTTACCTCTTATAACAAGCACATAACTGATCAAATTCTCATCAAGAACCACAAACTGGCACTCCATCTCACAGGTGATAAACTATGTTTCACCTCTCAACCTTCAATAAAGAAAAAGAAAATTTAATCAGTATAGGTAGATTCCCTACCCCCAACACTCTAATCCCAAAAAGCTGTACATGTGGTATGCCTAAGAGTATTATTCAATCTTAAAATTCATCACATTTCACTTTTTCAGCTAGAGTAGGTACTTTCTAGTCCAAAGTGTACTAAGAATCTAAGCTTTAAAGAACAGGTATTTTATCTTTTAAATAAATAAATATATATATGTATGTATATATTTTTTTAAGTGTGTGTGTGTGTGTGTGCAGGCAGGTGTGAGTATATATGTATATATATATATTTATTTCTGCTAAAAAAGAGAACCTAAAACAATGAATAATTCAGTACCACTGACACTTTGAAAAGAAGTGCCCAGTATGTGGCTTCTAAAGAAATTAAGACTCATTGGTTATCACTAAAAGAACTAAGACTCCTTTGCAAAATAGCTAATCCCAGATGCCACCCTGGAAACACATGAGTGTGGAAAAATTCTATCATATCAGATAGAAAAAAAGCTATCAAAGGTTATGACAGTCATGTCATAACATGTGAGGAAACCACTTGAAGAGGCTCCTACTGGGCCAAAGTTAAAAATTTCATCAATAATAAGGATAAAACTATATTAGACCAAAACATACCAAGTATGTTTAAATATAATAATTCATTAATACACTTAAAAAATTTGACTGCTGGAGCGCGTGGGTGGCTCAGTCGTTAAGTGTCTGCCTTCAGCTCAGGTCATGATCCCAGGATTCTGGGATGGAGCCCCGTGTCGGGCTTCCTGCTCTGTGGGAAGCCTGCTTCTCCCTCTCCCTCTCCCCCTCTCTCACTGTCTATCAAATAAATAAATAAAATCTTAAAAAAAAAAAATTTCACTGCTCATCTTCAGAAAATGTTAGAGAATCAGTGTTATTTTGAAAAGTAGAAAATAAAGGGTAAGAATTAGGCAATTACCCTACCTTTTCTACAACCATAGCTAAAAATAACCAGTTTATGAAGGGAAGTTCCTCTTATAAAATTCTGGATAATAAACACAGGAATGCTGGAATATCACCATTTTCTGAACTCAATGAAGTTGTGGATCTAGGGCTAGGCCCTGATCATCAATAGCTAGTAACGTTACAAAGACAGAAACAATCTAATATTACATATCCCTCTTAATAGAAGTATACATCAGCACATATAAAATGTTCTTAGAGGCGCCTGGGTGGCTCAGTGGGTTAAAGCCACTGCCTTCAGCTCAGGTCATGATCCCAGGGTCCTGGGATCGAGGCCCACATCGGGCTCTCTGCTCAGCAGGGAGCCTGCTTCCTCCTCTCTCCTCTCTCTGCCTGCCTCTCTGCCTACTTGTAATCTCTTTCTCTGTGTCAAATGAATAAATAAAATCTTTAATAAAAAAAAATGTTCTTAGGAAAAAATACATAACATTTAATCTGAATTAGGTCAAGCCTCTAGATTTAACTACAAATTCACAGGAGATACCAAGAATAGAAACCATATTAAGGTATACCACATGAATGTAATCGGTAAAATCCAGACTCTTGGAGACAAAGAAAACTAAACTAGCCAGTTTGTTCCACCAAATAAAAATAATATTTAAAAAAGGAAAACAGAAAATGCAAAATAAATAAAAGAGTTGCAGGGGAAACCTATAGATCAACTCTGACCAAGACACTTTTTTCAATGAGAGAAATAGTCTGTGCTATCAAATAAGGTTGTCTTTAACCTCATGTGGCTACTGAGCACTTGATGATTAAGGATCAGAATATTCCATTTTAATTTTAATTACTTTAAATTTAAATAGCTACGTGTAGCTACTGTATTGGATGGTGCCATTATAAATCAATGGAGAATTAAGGGACTTATTAATCAATCTGCAATTTATCAAATGATGGATCTTATTTGGGTCCCTATTCAAACAAATCTTTTTCTTAAGAGTATAAAACAATTAGGGAAATGTGAATCCTGTCATTTATTTAATATTAAGAAATTAGTATTAATATTTTAATGTGTAGTAACTGTACTTTGGTAACGGGGCCAGAGATTATCCTTTAAAAATTCTTACAGATAAAATGATATAATTTCTGGAATTTGCTTCAAACTAATTGGGAGGTAGAATGAAAGAAGATTAGGAATTGTGCTGATAACAACTGAAGCTGGGTGATGGGTAAATGGGATCCTGGACACATTCTCTATATTTGTATGTCTTTGAAAATCCCCATAATAAAATTTTGGAGGGAAAAGGGGACACTAAACTTGTATGCTAGAAAGAGGTTTGCTTTTTTTGTTTCCCCCAGAAGGATAGTAGATACTAGAAATATAAAAGAAATTCTTAGGAGGGATGGTTTGGAATACTTTGCAGGTAACTCTGGTTACAGGCCAATAAACTGTACTTTATTTTTTAATTTTTTTAAGATTTTATTTATTTATTTGAGAAAGAGAAAGAGCATGCAAGCACATGTGAGGGGGGAGAGGGGGAGAGGGAGGTAGAGGGAAAGGGAGAGAATCTGAAGCAGATTCCATGACCGGTGAGGAGCACAATCCGGTAATCCTGGGATCATGACCTGAGCTGAAATCAAGAGTCAGACCATTAACCAAGTGAGCCACCCAGATGCCTCAAATTGTCCTCTATTTTATACTCAAGCCTATATATTGGCCAGTTTTTTACTTTCTGGGTGTCATAAATGAATTTTTCTTTGACATCATTTGACGGTTCCTTTCAAAGTGGTTAGATTAGAATGTAAAAGCAAATGCTTCATTTGGACCTATAGATGTGGTTCACAATTTGAAGTAAGAAAATTACAGGGTACTTTTTTCAATTTAGATTTAGGGATACGGTAGGACAAAAATGCACCACCATCACCACCCCCAGCCGAAAGATATCCATGTCAAATCCCTGGAACCTGTGATTGTTATCTTTTTAGGAAAAGAGTCTTTAAGATGTAATTAATGATCCTAAGAAATCATCCTGAATTATCTAGGTGGCCTTAAATCCAATGACAAATGTCCTTAGATACATGGAAGAGAATAAACAAAGTAGAAGGCAAAATGAAGAGGCAGAGATTGGAGTAAACTGGTCACAAACCAAGCAAACTGGCAACCACTAGTGGCTGGAAGTGGCAAATTCTCTTCCAACATTCCACAACTGTAGCTTGATTTCAGACTCTGGCCTCCAGAACTGTGAGAGAACAAATTTCTCTCATTTTAAGTCACTAAGCTTGTGGTAAATTGTTAAAACAGCCACAGAAAACTAATACAAGGAATTATCTACTCTTTCAAATATTCCTTCCTCATATTGGCTCAATAATTAGAAGTTACTGTGACTCTAAATTTTTTAAGCATCTTTTCCCTTTGAAGGCAGAAATTTTTGCTTCTTTTATTCAATGATGTACATCTACTGCTGGAAACTACTCGCTGACTATAACTTTTTATGTTTCTTTCCACGTTTCTCAGTGGCATTCTTTCATTAAACAGCTAAAGTGGCCCTGCCCAAAGAAAAAAAGAGCATAAAGAATAACTTACCTTACTTTAAACTCTGCCATCTTGAAGCTTTAACAATTGTTCCAGCTAATTTTAACAACTGTTCCAGCTAACAGCTAATTTAGGAAACTCTATCTGAAATCATCAAGTTTATTCATCTGGTATGTTATCTTTTCCTCTACCATGTACAGTATATACCAATAATTCCCAAAGCGTTTTTGTTTCATGATTTAATGTTTTGTAATTACCCCTCTACTTCATGACTTTGTCCCTCAAACTTACCATTTAAAAAAAAAAAAGTGCTGTGTGATAACTGACACAGGATCTTTATGTTATTGATTTTTAGAAGGGAAGGAAAAAATGAAACCCTGAAAACACTTTACTCTGTGGTATGCAAAGAAAGGATTATAAATCTGTGTCCCAAGCATTTCTTGCTTGCTTCTAGCTTCTTACCTGCATGCTACTCAAAGTTGATAATCATTTTTGTCACATAATTTTACTTCATACTTACATCGTTATCTTATGTTTTAGCAATGAGCGTCCAGTTACATTTAATTCTCCTTTAGTGAAAAAGAAGGAATTTCATCAACTTGAAGAGCAATACTATTTACTATTCAGAAGCACGTCTTTCCTATTAGTGAACTAATTTGAGGTTAGTGGCACCTTTATAGAATACACAGATTATTTTTGCAGGTAATAATACTATCTAGAAGTGGCCATTTCTACAATATAAATGAATATGCAACTCTACTCCACTGAAAACATGAAATAATACCCTTCAGAAATAACTTCATTATACACCTGAAGCTAATGTAGTGTTTGTCAACTGTACCTCGATTTTTTTTAAAATCCGAAAGAAGAAGAAAAAAAGGAAGGAAGGAAGGAAGGAAGGAAGGGAGGGAGGGAGGGAGGGAGGGAGGGAGGGAGGAAGGAAACTTCATTACATGGCTTGAATATCAATCAGATCTTTTTATCCTTTCTTAAAGAAGTTAATGAGAGGATTAAAAAGTATATCATTGTTAGAGATGATAATTATCTTGTTGGCTCTTGTCTCAACTTTCACTCTTAGCCATCTGTATTTCTCAATGGCTCTCAAAACAAGGTTGCAGAGACTACAAATGAATCTAGTATTTCATTTTTTCGGTTAAACTCTCCACTAGTCCCTGGTATATAGTCTTCTCATGTAATATTAACCCATTACAAGCAGAAATATTTTTGAAAATCAGTAATAAATGACTAAACAACACTAACAGAGAAGTGAAAAAGAAAAGACACTCTCCTGCCACTGATCAACCGAATATGTAGCAAATTAGATCTAGCTCTCCCTATTATAAATATAAAGTAGTTTTTTTTTCCAGTTCAGAAGAGTCATATAAATAATTTTTAAGGAGATAATGATACAGGATAACAAAATGGAAAACTGGGGGGAGGGGAGATACAAAATTATAAATATGAGAAAAGTAATATATTATGAATACACAGATTTGACGGTAATCATATACATGCAAAAACTACTTCATGAATTTTAGAAATGCAATTCAGTCTTCCATCCTCTAGAACTAAAAAAGCAAGCTCACATCTGTTAAAACAACAAAGAACTGGGGACAGAGGTGAGGTAGAAGAAGATGCCTGAAGTGGACTCTGTCCAATCAAGCATATAATCGTAATGAATAATTTACAAGCATACTTTCATCTTCAATGCCACTAAGAGCTGAATTCTAAGGAGCTTAGGGAGATTGTAACACGTCTGCTAACCAAGTTGAATAAGCAGAGGGAACCTAAGCAAAAATGATCCAATAAAACCTGTTCACAAGATTGGGGAGGAGGTGGGAAACTAAAGACATGGCAGAATAGTAGAGACTGGTGTAGTTGTGGTCACCCACTTAACGTCCTTAACTGTATCTATTCATTCCACTTCAGAAAATCAGATAGTTGTATTAAGCCAACTGAATCAGAGAGCTGTATTAGGCTATCATTAGCTATATATACTCCCCATCAAAAAGAATATAAGATAAGAGGCAGAGTGTGAAAAGAAAATAGAGCATTAGTCTTTCCATTTTAATTCAAATAATCTAAAAAGTATATTCTGAATACACATATATTTTAAAATTCTAATAATTCATATATGATTTTTCAAATTTATGCCTATTTCATGTACCTTCGGAAGGAAGCATATCATACACACAAAAACACAAAAATAAGCAGGTTGTCTTGTAAAAATAGTCACTCAACAGCTTATAAAATATGATTTCTCAGCAGTCAAATAAAACTCTACGTTTGGCATCAAGATAACACAATGCCACAAAAATACAAAATCTTTAAATGAAGATCTCATATCATCTGCTTCTCTACTGGTTTTAAAGAAATGCTACATGTGTCACCTCAGACTATATCTTATGAAATTACAGTATTAGCATTATAAAACAACAAATAATATGCTCAACCATCTAACCAGCAAGTAAAATTCTGCATCTCAAGATCAAGTTAAAAATTTAAAAACAAAAGTAAAAAAAAAAAGAAGCAAGCTAGGTCAATCTACGCCTTTTTTCACCACAAATAGTACTTTGGCTTCAAGGAAGATTGAGGGAAAGGATTCATTCTTATTCCTACTCATTGATGTGCTCAATAAATACGTAAGATATTTCAGATACGAGGTATAAAACAGAAAAAAAAGACAAAAATATCTGGTCTCAAGGAACTTCTACTGGTCTCAAGAAAACTAATAAATCAATGAGAAAAATAAAAACATAAGATACCAGAAAGTGACAAATACTATGCAAAGAAATAAATAAAATGGGGTGATAAAATTTAAAGTGACTGAGTGGTTATGTAAGATTGGATATTCAGAAGGCCCTTTGAAGGACACAGCCACAATGATCAAATGATTCTCTTCAGGTCAAGAGCTAAAAAGCCTTATTCTAAGAGCAAGTTTGGCCTAATTTAGGTACAGAAAGAAAGGCAATGTGACTAGAGCCTAGTAAACAAGGGGAAATGGTAGAAGGTAAGGTCATGACCACAGAACCAGATTACTTAGGGTCCTGTAGGTCAGAGTAATAAATTTTTACATTATACCCCTCGACTGTAAAAAGAACCTTTATGAAACTCCACTGTCATGCTTTTTGTAAAACTGCTATTGGGGATCCTAATGACCACACCGAATAAATTACTCTTCATGAAGGTCCAAAGGAAGAATTTCTCTCAAATCTCATGGTCAATAACAGCTGAACTTTTTCTTTCCTTTTTTTTTTT
>LNAC01000441.1:1362972-1407446 GCA_002007465.1 Ailurus styani | reverse complement strand
CAGCCCAAGGTAACCCCGAGCTGAGAGACACCTCAGCTCAGCTCCGTCTCTCCCGCCGGCTTCTGAGACCTGGGAGCTCGGTCGCGCTCAGACACCCCTGGTCTTTTTGTGTCCCCGTGGGTCCTGAGACCACACTGTCCCTGCAGGGGCTTCACCCCCCGCTTGGTCTCTGGGGCGACGTCCCTCAGTGGAGCCGACTTCTCACAGTTCCGAGTCTGTGCTCCGCTGCTCGCTCCCTTGCCGGCAGCCGGCCCCTCCCCCCGGGGTCTATCTTCCCGTCCCCGCAGATTCACTTCTCCGCACGTCCTACCTTCCAGAAAGTGGTCGATTTTCTGTTCCTAGACTTGCTGCTCTTCTTCTCTTCGATCTCCGGTGGAATTTGTAGGTGTTCAGAATAGTTTGATAGCTCTCTGGGTGAATTCCTGGAACCTGATGATAGTCGGTCTCCTACTCCTCCGCCATCTTGCCGCTCCTCTCCTTGTAGGGTTTTAAAAATAAATTATGAATATGAATCCTTTATCTCTTATGTATGCTACACATATCTTCCGCTTAGTCACTTGCCTTTAACTTTCTCAGTGGTGTTTCTTGTTTGTTTTGTTTATGAATAGAAATTCTTAATTTTATTGTTAAGTTTAATTTATCAAAATTCCTTTTATCCTTGGATATTTTTATATCATATTTATGAAATATTTCCAGGGGCGCCTGGATGGCTCAGTTGTTAAGCATCTGCTTTTGGCTGGGGTCATAATAATATCACCTTTGTCATGAAATCAGGTGACTGTGGTCTCTTTCTGGATTTAATTCTATTCTGTTTATCTGTTTGTCTGTTTTTTTGTAATTGAACTATCGTGAGTTGGCTCCTTGGTGAGTTACAAATAGAAACTACAACAGGTAGAGTTGTCAAACAAAGGATACTTTATTTACAGCAAGCAAGGAGACCAGGGGAAAAAACTTCCAAAGTCTTGACTCCCTGAGCAAGGGTGAGTGGGTTCTTTTTTTTTAGGGGTAGGATGGATATTAGAAAGAGGAGACTTGTCATCCTGTGTAGAGGTGAACCTAAGGTTGTATAAGTGCCTTGAAATTACATACCTATACATACATTTTACATTATGTAAATAAGGGCAAAGATTTTATTATTCTAATGATGTAAAGGTAAGTGTTGATTGCTCTATGGCTTACTCCATGATCCATCTGTGAAAGTGTGATTCTGGGTTAAGCACAAACTGGTGTAGGTGGTCTGGGCCTGCCAGAACTCTTTCTCTGGCCAGTTGTTATTGCTCAAGGGGTAGTTTCGGACAAGATAAACTAGAAAAAAGAGCTTAAGGAAAAATGTGGGACAAAGGTGGTAAGAACAAGCAGGTGAGTGGTAAAGGTCAGGTCTTGAGGTCTAGGTGGTGACAAATCTTTCCTCTAGTTTTATTCTGTTCCTCATTCTTGGGGGGCATGGGACAAAGGTACATCTTCTATAGCTACTACTAGACAAGGATGTAGTCATCATGATTAATAGAGCAGCAGAATTTTCCTCAGCTTATTTTAGATATGTTTGGGTCACCATGTTTAAGCCCAATCTGTTCATACCTTCATATTACTACCATTTGTAATTTTATGGTCTGTATGCAATTGGACAGAAATTACATCAGTTAAGCATGCAAGGTCCAAACAGTAATAAGAGAAGTGTTAAGTTTATTTCCCTTTGTTATGTTCTTACTGATATTTACTAGGGAATTTAGTTCCCAGGAATATGCAAGTGTGTTTATAGCTTTTGGCATTTCTAGGATTAATATCACCAGGACTAACATCAAGAAGGTGTTCATTTTAAAATCAGACCAAGACAGAGGGGACTAGAACATTGTCTGTTTTGCTCTGTACTACCCATAAGTGCTATGCTACCAATGGTGTACTTGGCATGTACTACCAAAAAGTGGTACTACCAGTAATGTGGCATTCATTATCAAATGGTCACAGAGAGTGATTTCATCTGTTTAAGGGGCCTGGAAGCAAACAATAAGACTGATGAAACCAGAAGAGTAGAACTAGTGTCCTACAGATAGTGATTATTATAGTATATAAATTTGAGAACCCTTATTCAGTGAGGCTCCACTTCTCTGGAGGGTGTCTCCAGAACAGAACTTTCAGGTCAGTGAGTGGCTTTTGGGAATATTTGTTGTCATCCAGTGCTGGCAGTATATCCTCCTAGGACCCTGGTCAGATGCTTTTTTACTTTAGTATGGTGAATCCAAAGCATGACTAAAATTTTAAGGAAGAGTGTGTGGTTTATAGTACTAGGCAGGGCCCTGTTCATATAGGATACAGTTGGTCCTAGGATGACCCATTTTTCCAAAGTTTGAGATCTATCCTCTCTCCAAGTTCATTTGGGTGAAGCTTAATTTGAGTGGGCTGAGGGGGGCAAAAATTTCCATACATGTTGAATGCATCCACTGCCTGTCAGAGATTAATTATGTACTTAACGGCCAGAGAAACCTCCAGTCTGGAGGTGAGGAGTCAGAGCCTTTTGGAAACACTTCCCATAAGTTATTCCAAATGGGATGAACTTTTAGTTTGCCCTTTGAGGCAGCTCTCATTCTGTTGAGAGCTACTGGTAGGAACCTTAACCAGTCTTCCTGTGTTTCCTGGCCCAACTTTGTCGGGGTCTTTTTCAGGGTTTTGTTAGCACATTCTGTCTTCCCAGAAGCCTGAAATCTCCAGGTAGCTTATAATCTCCACTCAATCTTTAAAGCCTTAGTTTCCTCAGAAATAATTTTGATATAAAAACTGACCCATTCTCATTTTGGGTTGACCTTGCTAATCCAAGTCAAGGAATTATCTCTTAATAAAAGACCTTTATTACTCAATTAGCTCTTTCTGTCCTACAGGGAAAGGCCTCAATCCATCCAGTAAATCTATCTACAAACACCAAAAGATATTTCAACCCTCCAGGAGCTATAGGCATTGCACTCAGGTGGTCAGTCCTCCCCTGGCATTGTACCCCGATTTGAGTTGCTCTAGCTAGAGGGCATCTTGGAGGTCTGGTTTGTGCATTATTTGTCTGGCATCAGGCATATCAGTTTGTTCTTTTCTCGATAATTTCCTTCATCATTCGGGTGCTGATAATCTTTATTTAGTAGGTATAAAGTAGGTATAATACTTCTTTAACGAGTTGAGTCATCTGTAGGCTTTTTTTTTCCCCAAGATTTTATTTATTTATTTTGAGAGAGAGACAGAGAGAGCGAGAGAAAGAAAGAGAACACGAGCAGGGTAAGGGTCAGAGGGAGAAGTAGACTTCGATGCGGGGCTCGATCCTGGGACTCCAGGATCATGACATGAGTCGAAGGCAGGCACCTAACCTTGACTGAACCACCCAGGCACCCCGAGTCATATGTAGTCTTAAGGATTCCTCAAGTAGTCTGCTTAGGCACCCAGATTATCCTGTTGTTATTTATCATCCATCCTTTGACCATCGGGGACCACTGATAGGCCAATTTTACAGCCTTTTTTGTCTCATTTTGGAAGTAGGATGAATATATAGTCGTGACTATATGAGTCATATAGTCGTGGAGAGGGAATTAGTGGCACTTGCACAATCTCCCCAGACTCGGCAGATCATTTTGTAACTGCATCAGTCAAATGATTTCCCTCTGTTACTTCTGAATTTCACTTTTGATGGCCTCTACAGTGAGCCGTTGCCAATTCTTGAGGCTTATGTATGGCTACTAGCGGTCTGTGGATTTCTTTGCCATATTCAGTTTCTCCATTTTCGCTTTTTAGAAGTGCCCAACCCTCCAGACGACTTCATGGGCATGAATTACAGAGAAGGCATATTTAGAATGAGTTTAATCAGAAGTATAAATAAATAAGACTTGTACTTACTCAGTTCTAATACTCTGGTTAAGTGCAATTATTTCTGCCTTTTAGGCTGAGGTGCCAGGACTGGTCTTTAAGCCTTTACAATAGCATTTAGGAATACTACTGCATATCTTGCCCTTTTAGTCCATTTTCCATAAACTGCTGCCATCTACAAACCAGATTTCCTCTGCATTGGATGGAGGTTCACTCTGGAGATCGTTATGGCTAGAGTAAATTTGATCAAGTACTTGATGATGGGGGAATAGTGTGGCAGCTGTAATGGGGGGGGCGTGTTATCTATCAGCATGGCCTGATATTACAGCATTCTGTTTTGTGACAGCTACAGGTATCCCTAGGTTTTCAGTAAAACAGAAACTTGCTGTAGTGTCCAAAGAGTCCTAGGTTGACTCCTAGTTAGTTTTTCCACTTCTTTTATTAAGAGGCATGTGGCTGCTGCCACTCTTAGGCAAGGGAGCCAACCCCCGGCCACCATATCTGATTGTTGAGAAAAATAAGCCACCGTTCTTTGTAAGGGCCCCAGCATTTGCGTTAACATCGATAACAGTTGTTCCTTGCCTTTCATGTATTTAGAAATCAGCTTGTGAAAATCAGATAATACTAAGTCTTCAGGTTGCCTAGCTTCAGTTTGCAGGGCTGTAGGGCAAAAGGCAGTTTTAGTTCTCAATGATTGCAAGTCAAAAGGATGAAGAACAATTGGAAACCTTAGTTTGGTGGGTCATAGCCAGATATTTAAGGAGACCACATGAATTCAGGATGCAGACTAGTTTTATAAGGACACAACAAACACTAAAAGAAAATCGGAGCTAGAATCTAGCATCCACAAAGAAGTGTTACTGAAATATAATTTTTCTCTGGAATTGCCCACATTTCCTTCAAAGATAGCCAAATTGAGACTAAATCATTTGTAAAACAAGTCCAGTTTTAACAAAGTTCACCTAATTATTTACATAAGCTGAGCAAGAATAGTGATTGACCATATAAGTTTTTTAAATTTGCTTTGCTGGAACTTTTATAAGGAATTTCAAATTGAACTTCTAATAGCCTCTCAAGGCCAGAAGCTAAGCCAAATTCTTGACTTCTGATTTGCCTGCAATACCTGCAGATTTGGGTGAATTCCTCCTCTCAAGGTTCCTAAAATATCCTGACATTTCCTGCACCTGCCAGGAAGTGACCTTCTTTATTTAGCTGGTAAGGCTGTCGGGAACTCTGTAAGTATGGTATCAGGCCAACAGTTTCCTTTTCTTTCTTTCTTTTTTTTTTTTTAAAGATTTTATTTATTTACTTGACAGAGAGAGATTACAAGTAGGCAGAGAGAGAGGAGGAAGCAGGCTCCCTGCTGAGCAGAGAGCCCGATGCGGGCCTCGATCCCAGGACCCTGAGATCATGACCTGAGCCGAAGGCAGAGGCTTTAACCCACTGAGCCACCCAGGCGCCCAAGGCCAACAGTTTCAAGGGGCCTTATTAGCTCCATAAAGTCAAACTTAGTTCCTAAGAGCTGTCGGGTCATATCTGAGTCTATGTGTGTCTTTCTCAGGTATGTCATTCCATTCAAAGCCTTGGTAATATAATCAATGTTTCCAATGGTGTTCTCTTACAAAGAGAACAGTTCCTCATTGAACTTGTGCAAATAGTTATATTGCCACAAGAGGAAGAATACTCATTGAGAGTTTATGAATTCTGCAGGGTTCAGGTAGGGAGAAAATGTTTGAGTTTGTTCACAAAAATATTTTATTGTATTTCTTTAAGTCATAGATATTTTAAAAGAAAAAGGTTCCTCAAATCTGGAAGAGTGGACATTAGAAAACCAGTATTTCAAACAAGATTCATAAAACTGTCATCAACTTCCTCGATTCATTCAGTCTCATGTTATTAATTCTTGTTCTGTTTGAATGCAGCTTCACCATTAGTTCTGGAAATTCTTACTCAGTTTAGTTTTACGATCTTAAAGGTAAAAGAAAACCTGTATTTGTCAAAAAGTCCTTTTAATGAATCTCCTTGAAGACGAAGCACATTTTGCAAGAGCATGATAACAATAACTATAAATAACAAAAGTACCCAAAAATGGACGTGGTTGAAGATCTGATGAGAGTTCGTTATGATGTGGTTGACAAGGCATTCTGGATATTTCTATGACATACAACATTTCAATAATTAGAATATTGAGGGATGACTCTATACCAGGACATATTAAAACTTTAGGAATTTCATATAATTTCTAGAGCAGGTATAGTATTTTTGCATATAATATAGCCAAAGATCGTTCATTATCATTTTTTGACAGTGTTTCCCATGTAGCATAACATACCAAATAAGCAAGCCTAATTAGTCAAAAACTCTTCATTTAGAATTTGAATCTTGGTAATTTTGTTAAAAACCTCAGAAGGTTTTGGGCGCCTGGGTGGCTCAGTGGGTTAAAGCCTCTGCTTTCAGCTCAGGTCATGATCTCAGCGTCCTGGGATCAAGGCCCGCATCAGGCTCTCTGCTCAGCAGGGAGCCTGCTTCCTCCTCTGCCTGCCTCTCTGCCTACTTGTGATCTCTCTCTCTGTGTCAAATAAATAAATAAAATCTTTAAAAAAATCCTCAGAAGGTTTTAAAGTGCATGCCTAAATAGGATTATGAATTATTATAAAACTTAATATTTAACTGTCTATTTAACCAAGCTGGCAATAAGAGATTCTACAGAAGATTTTATAGCTGTTAGCAAAATTAAGCTTCTTTAATATTAACAAGTTTTAACTTTCTTAACTAATCAAAGACCTGATAAAGACAAAGCATAGAATTTTTGTTTTTCTGGGCAAAGAAAAACTTTGTTTATAACTTCTTATGAAGAGTAGACCGGTAATCTAAGAAAACTGTCTTTTCAACAGAGTAAAACCAAATCTCCATCTAATGCCATTGTACTTTTAAAACTCATTCATTCTTGATCATGCATACAGTTTTTTAAAGATTCCCCTTATAAACCTGCTATAGCTTTTTTAAATTTATATTTTACCTTAAGCCTTCTCTCTTTAATAACCAGTCTCATTTTCAGCAAAATTACTTTCTTTTCCTTCAACAAAAATGTATTCCTATTCTTTATATCTTTCTTACCGAAAATACATCTTACTTTACTTGCATACAGAGTTATTTCCCTTATTATTTCTAGAAGTCTCAATTATATTTATCAGAATTTTTGCTTTTAGGAACCTTAGTCTCCTCTGAAAACTAAATATTAATCAACTGTGAACTGTGCGTTATGCCAGAATTCTTTAGATCGGAAATTTATGAATATATTTCACAACTCCTAGAATCATGTTTTTTTCATAGTACAGCTGTTTAATAAAGTGTAAAACATGTTTACTAGTAGACCCACGTACCCTCAGTTTCCTTGCAAAAGTAGCCAAAAGCAGACAAACCTACATTCAGTAATCAGTGCTTTAGTATTCTCTCTTATTTGAAGAAGACTTAGATACCCAATGAATTCAACCCAATTTATCATTTAACTTAGCAAAACTTTAAAGTTCCAGGTTACCAAAGATTTTGAAATCTATTCAAAGGTTTTACCTACAAACATTTTGATCTATTCAGTCTATTTGTTCTTTACAATTACCCATGAAAACTTCATGAGACAGACAACATCAACCATCTAAGTCATTTTTGCTGACACAATGCAATAGATACAATATGAATTTAATAAATTCAGGTAGAATAAAAGGTGATTATTATATTTGATGTGGATAACACCAAAAGACATGTGTATTTTAATTTACTGAACATTATCTCAGATCATGTGAACTTGAAAAACATTTGTGTTAGTTTTTATATTTCTGGGATTTAGAATGCCTAGTTTTTACAAGCACTTTTCTTTTAACCTACTAAATAGACATCTTACCTGTTCCGGGTGTATGCTTCCAGTGACCTAAGGAGCTGTTGCCTCCTTTGTCCATGGTTGTAAGGGAAGAAGAAGGTGCACCAAAGCCAAGTAGCAAGGGTGGAGATTTAAACAAGGAATAACAGGGAGCCTGGGTGGCTCAGTGGGTTAAAGCCTCTGCCTTCAGCTCAGGTCATGATCTCAGGGTCCTGGGATCGAGGCGTTCACCGGGGAGCCTGCTTCCTCCTCTCTCTCTGCCTGCCTCTCTGCCTACTTGTGATCTCTCTCTCTGTGAAATAAATAAATAAAATCTTAAAAAAAATAAAAAATAAATAAACAAGGAACAACAACAAAGAGACCAAACATCCAGGTGGCACAAAGATTTCTTTCCCACCTCCTAGGCCTTACCCAACAACCAGGCTGGATGGAGGTTTCTTTTAACCTCCCACACTCTAGTCTAGTCTTTGTTAGATCACTCTCATTTTGCCAGGCTGAAGCATCCAAGCCTCTAATGGCCAGATTGTTTGATTTTCTCTCATCCAGGGAAGTCTAGACTCGAGTCTTATCAGAACGTTCAATCTTCCAGAGTATTTACCAGAAGAGCCCTATCATTTCCCCAAGTATTCTGACTGTTACACTGGCTTGCCCGGACTTTCTGAGACAACTCTAGTTTTACCTCTAAAAGTTGCAGCATGGGCCTGGTGTAACTTATCCCAGCAGAAATCCTTCTGAATAAAAGTAATCAGAGTCATCACTGGATCTGAGTTTAGGACAGAATGCCAGGCCACTAGTCAGAAGCACCAAGAAGGGAGAGTCCCCTCAAAGGACTCCATTCCTGGTCCCAGTCGCTCAAACAGGATAGCCTGGGCAAACTCTCCCTATCCACTTCTCTGGCTGTTGGAAACCAGGGAAGGGGAGGGGAGAACCTCAAAAGAACAACTGTTCTCTCTGGATCACAAAATTGTAACTCAGCTAATATGAGTTCGCTTCTTGGTGAGTCACAAATAGAAAGTATAACAGGTGTGTTGTTGCACAAAATTAACTTTATTTGCAGCAGATAAGGAGATCATGCCGAATAACTTCTAAAGTTGTGACTCCCCAATCAAGGATGAATACCCATGTATTTAGGGTTATGATGACTATTTAGAAAGGTGAGCCTTGTCATCCTGTGTAGAGGCAGACCTAAGGTTATACATGTGCCTTGAGATTATATACCTATACATACATTGTACATTATGTAAATGAGGCTTGTGCTCCTCCTTGGGCAGAGATTTTAGTATTATAATAAGTAAAAGTAACTGTTGGTCACTCCATGGTTCACTCTGTGGACCATCTGCCGAGGCGTGATCAGGGGACAAGTTCAAACTGGTCTGAGTCGTCTGGGCGGTAAGAGCTCTTCCTCTAGGTAGTCATTACTGCTAGAAGGGTAGTTTGGTTTCCATCATGGGATGCTATGCCTCTCTGGTCTTTTGCCTGAGTTAAGACATAAGCTGGAATAAAGAGCTTAAGTGAAAGCATGGGACAAAGTCGAGGTGTAAAGGTCAGGTCTTGGGATCTAGCTAGTGACAATTCCTGCCTGGGTTTCCAATACAATAGTTTTACTCCCTTACTCAGTGCTTTGCATTTATTATCTTCGTATCTGCATACCAGGTGCCTTTTTCCCTCTTTTCCTTAACTTTTACAGTAAGGAAGGGGTGGGAGGAGGGAGAGGAGCCCTAAGATTTTCTTCTTCCTCTGTTCAGAAACTATTTCCTCATGTTGAATTTTTGAATTGCCCCAAAGAAAAGACAAATCAATCATAGTATCAGGAAGGCAAAATAATTTTCCTTCTACTCTTGTGGGTTCTTGGCTGAGAGCCCCTTGTAATAAAATACAGATTAACAGAAAAACAAATAATTTAAAAAGATGTATAACTCCTGTATAAATGGGAGAGACATAGGAAAACTGAGTAACTCCCCACACTGGCCCAAGCCACCATCTTAAATACCATTTCCAGCTAACGATTAAAGAAAGGTGGTGGGGGATGGTGGTGACCAGTTATGGAAGGTTTTCCTGCAAATCACGGTAATCAAGGGTGAGGTTGTTATGGAGTTTTAAGTCATGACTTTGCTCTGATAAGAGTTTTTAGATATTTTTCATCATCCTATTCCTAGTGCAGAGAGGGTAACACCCTTACAAATGAGGATTTCTCTTATTAATGTAAATTTTTTAAAGATTTTATCTATGAAAGAGAGAGAAAGAGAGAGCATGAGGGAGAGGGAGAAGCAGACTCCCTGCTGAGCAGGGAGCCCAACTCAGGGCTCGGTCCCAGGACCCTGGGATAATGACCTGAGCTGAAGACAGATGTTTAACCGACTGAGCCACTCAGGCATCCCTGTAAATGTCTTTTATAAAATTATAACTTCTACACATTTTCAGAGCTTTACCCATGCCTGCTACTTCTTTAAAATAATCTGCTCGAAACAATCCTTAAAACTAAGAGGTATATTTTTGGGGTCGCATATTCTGCTCCCTTTCATTAACTTCAGCGAAGTCAAGCATGTTGCCAACCATACTTTACATTTTTATATTTTTTGGCTCTGACTCAATAGGTCATCTTTTTTACATAAAAATTATGTCTGAAATAAATCAGCTATTTGACTCTTTCCTGTGAATTTGGTAACTATTATCCAGCTAATAAATAAATGTAACCCCACCCCAAGATCTTAGAACACTGAATTTCTTATATTAATATAAAAGCCCTTATATTTACATTGTATTTAAAGCATAGTAAGCATTGTGCTTGTATAAATCAACGGATATATGTCTTAGTCCATTAAGACTGCTTAAATAAAATAACAGTGACTGGGTGGCTTATAAATAACAAAAATGTATTCTCCACATTTCTAGGGGCTGGTGGGTCTGAGATCAGGTTACCACTGTGGTCCTCACATCAGAGCCCTCTTGCAGATCATAGACTTCTCGTTAGGTTTTCATGAGCTGGAAGGGGCAATTGACCAGTCTTGGGCCTCTTTTATAAAGGCATTAATCTCATTTAGAATTCTCATAACCTAATCACCTCCCAAAGGCCCCACCTAAATATGATCACGATGGGCATTAGGATTACAACATGAATTTTAGAGGGAAACAAACATTTAGGTCACAACATTATATGAATGGAAAATATTCCCATTATTTTAATTAAATTTTATCAAATGCCAATTACAATACATGAATATATTCTCATTTTCAAAAATCACCATTACAGACCAAATCTTCCTTGAATATCACTAGCAAGCCCCTTCCCTTTCCTAGGTTAATACATATCAGCCAGACATTTCCTATGAATGTACAGTTTAACTTGTCTTTACCATGGGTCATTTGGTGTTTTTAAATATAACTTGTATGCAATCATTTTGCGCTTGCTTTTTTTATTTCTCAGTAAGTCACCTTGATTAGTGTATTTACAAATCAGTACACATACATCACTCACAGGCATTTTAAGGGCTGCGGAATATTCCATGGAATACTGTGGTTTTTGTCAGTACGCTCTTGATGGACTTTTAGCTTTTATTCCATTTGTCCTAGCGACAGATACCAATGCAAATAAATAAAACACTTTTGTGCAGGCCTCTTAGGGATATGTGTAAATATCTCTAGTGTAGATACGCAGAAGTGGAATTGTTGGGTCATAAAATATGTACCTTCTTATTTTAATGTATACTATTTATTGCTCACCAAAGCGGTTTTAGAAATTGACTCTCCAGGGTGCCTGGGTGGCTCAGTCGGTTAAAGCCTCTGCCTTCAGCTCAGCTCATGATCTCAGGGTCCTGGGATCAAGGCTCGCATCGGGCTCCCTGCTTGGCAAGGAGCCTGCTTCCTCCTCTCTCTCTCTCTGCCTGCCTCTCAGCCTACTGGTGATCTCTCTCTCTCTGTCAAATAAATAAATAAGTAAAATCTTAAAAAAAAGAAAAGAAAAGAAATTGACTCTCCAATCTGAAGAGCATTAAATCATTTCTGTCCTCTTATTATTAAACATTCAAAAATGTTTATTTCTTCATCTTTTTCACAGTGGAAGTGAACATTTTATTACTGAGAGAGTGGACATTAGAAAGTAGTAATATGCCAGCTCAGAGTTTGAGATGATCTATTTTACGGTGTTATTCTTTATAGGGTATTATCACTTAGCAGGTGTTATACATTTCAGTTAGCATACACATTTCATTCTGTACGTATGTAAACCAGTATCTAATGCATACTTGGTTGATACAGGAGTGATTAACAAGTTCTCAGTTAATGCTTCTCACACATGAAGTTTTTTTTTTCCCAGTATCTTGCCCAGTTTGAGTTAGCATCAAACCAAGACAAAAATCTAAGACTTCCGATACTCACAGCAATATTGTTTCTAGCCATATGAAATGACCTAAGTAATCTGTGCAGAACTGAAAATTACACTGCTCTTTGTGATGTGATGGCAATCTATTCCTTTTTTAATGCTAGTAATTCTCAAAAGCCAGAAATGGGTAAGCTTATGGACACTTAACAAGTAGTTTATTCTTATTTATCCTATGCACATGAGGCCTAAAGAATGTGTTTCTGCTTAATTATTTAAACAACAGTTGTTAAGATTTTAATTGTTAAATTGTTAAGCTTAATTGAATACTTAATGATTTTTCTATATTTAGTGATCTTTTTATTTTGTAAGTAATGCAAATTCGTTGTTGGTAAATTAGGAAATACTCAAAATTGCATTTTTTATGTTGTCCTAATATAACCATTCAATGAACATCACTAACATTTTATTCATTATTTTTGTGTGTGATTGTAAAATATGTTAACCTATTCTTAAAAATTAGTGTGTTTTTTTTCATTCTTGTCCTCATGCACACTCGTGGGAAAACAAATGTGTACATATATACATATATATGCGTATAGATTTGTGTACCTGTGCAAAGCATACAGACTTCAATACATACGTATTTACCTATAAACATATAATACATTTATATACATACATACCTGTCCATGGATATGTAGAGATATTTTCCTGCATCGTTATAAATAGTCTTAAATAGAGGGTGTGAGGTAGAGTTGATAAGAGCAAAGCCTATAAAATCATTGTTTTAACTTTTGGCTTAGTTACTTACTGGTTACTCTTCACTTTCAAGACCCTACATGTCATGCAATCTTGTTAGCATTACAGAATGGTAGGAAGTGTTACTTAATTGGGTGCTTGTCATTGTCGAATGGGTTAGGTATAATGTTTTTCCATTTTCTTTTTGATTCAGTATGTGCCTTCTTTTAAGAAGCGTTGAGTCCTGCCAGGATGTCTTTACTTTGTTTAAAAAGAAAGTTGCTTTTTTCCCTAAACTACATTTTTGGATTGATGTATGGGGAATTTTCCTTCATCTTTATTTTTAGATATTTAATTGGTCATATGTGATTACATCTATTTTTCACAGAGTTATATTTGATATAGAATACTGTATTAGTTGTGGCTAAACAACATAATGATCCAATATGTGTATATACTGTGAATGATCACCTCAAGTCTCATTAACATCCATTACACCTTGGGGCACCTGGGTGGCTCAGCTGATTGAGCTTGTGACTCTTGGTTTTAGCTCAGGTCATGATCTCAGGGCTGTGAGATGGAGCCCTGCATAGGGCTCTGTGCTCAGGGCAGAGTAGGCTTGAGATTCTGACTCTTCCTCTCTGGTCTGCCCCTCCTCCCCCCTCTCACATGCACTTGCTCTCTCTCTGTCTCTCTAAAATAAATAAATAAACCTTTCAAAAATTATAATCACTTCACTGTATATTACATCCCAGTGACTCATTTATTTCATAGCTCAAATTTCATTAAGTTTTGACCATCTTTACCCATTTCTCCCACCCTTCCCCCCACCACCTCTGGCAACCACTAGTCTCTTCTCTGTGTCTTTAAGTTCAGGTTTGTTTTGTTGTTTTTTTTTTTTTAGTTTTTAGATTCCCCATATAAGTTGTATCATCCAGTATTTGTTTTTCTCCATCTGATTTATTTTTCTTAACATAATGCCCTCAAGGTCCATCCACGTTGTCAGAAATGGCAAATTTCCTTCTTTTCTATGGTTGTATAATGTTCCATTATATATATATTTCATATATAACAAATAATATTTACTAATACTTAAATGATAAATACTATATAATAACTATTACTATATATTTGCTTTATCCATTCGTCCATTGATAGACACCAAGGTTGCTTCCATATATTGGCTATTATAAGTAATGCTGTAATGAACATGGAGGTGCGCATATCTTTTAAAGCTAGTGTTTCAATTTCCTTTCAATAAATACCCAGAAGTGGAATTGTTGGACCTTATGGTAGTTCTATTTTAATATTTTATGGAAACTCCATACTGTTTTTCATAGTGTCTGCACCAATTTACATTCCCACCAACATTGCATAAGGGTTCCATTTTCTCCGTAGCCTTGTCAACACTAACTACTTCATTCCGATAATAGCTATTCTAAGAAGAGTGTGGTGATATTGCAGTTTTGATTTACATTTCCAAAATGATTACTGACATTGAGCACCTTTTCATGTACCTGTTGGCTAACTGGATATTTCTGATTGTATCTCTTTAATGAAATTTTCCTTAACTGTTTGATCTGAAAGTTGGACTTTTCTATCTTCTCAGGAAGATTTTTTTCTCATATATATATTCACCTCTGCTCCAGTTCTTCCGGTATTTTTCTCTCTAAGGACACTGCAAATTTTTAGAGTGATTATTCACTTTCTTTTGTCCGAAACTACCTGTTTTAATTCATCCCTTCTTGTTTTTAATTTTGTACTTTTCTTCTGTCTTCTATGCTAATGGATTTATTCCCTGCCATGCAGATGCTGGTCTTCCTGTCTTCTATTGAGTTTTATTTTTCCTTTTGTGGTGGTTTACTCTGGATTATTTTATTTTCTCTCACCATTCCTTTTTCAACTCTATGTTTAATTCTGTTAAATTTTATCTACCAATTAATAATGAAATGATTTTAATTTAAAGGTAGCATAACTATATGTACATTTGCAAATTACAGTACAGAAGAAAAAATAGGGTAATTTTTAAAGCAGTGAAAATGTCCAACTAGAGTCAAATATAATATCAAAAATGCAAGTTATCAGCTATGCACAATGGTGAACTTAAGGAATTATTATAATATTTGACTTATGAGATTGGTTTTTTTCCTGATTAGTAAATATGATCTAACTTAATTGGACATATGAAATACACTAAGAACATTAAAATTATTATCAACTGAATTCCAAAAAATGTTTTAATACTTTGTGTTAAAAAAAGATATAATATGCCTGTTTTCATTTGGAAACTGTTACATGATTGGGGTTCCTTGTGGAACACAAAGCAGGTGCTGATTATGAAATCAGAGCCTTCTGAGAATCTAATAGGCATAGATCAGTGCTGATGAGGGTAGGCCATCCCTAATATTTTCATGACAGGAGATATAATTGATGTTTATGCTTCACATAAGTCATCAAATTGAATAGACTGAAGATGCTGATAAAACCATCTGGCAAGTTTATGGATTTATTGGTAAAAAGCAGATTTTATTCTTTTATTTGAAACATAATAATTTTAAATTTATAGGAGGGAGGGTGTTAAGGAACAGAAGGTACCATTTATGCTTCAGATTTAGAATGTAACCTAAACTAAAAGTGGAACTATGTCAAACAAAACCTGATCTACAGAGACTACAACTGACTGACAGTGACAAGCAAGCACACACTTCGATGGGAGGGAGTTTATTGGAATGAAGCCAAAATACATTGTGCATATTTTGAACAAATATATTTGATGAATTGTCTTCAAGTTGCAAAATTTAAGAAATACACAGGATGAAAATACAAACACTAATCACAATTTGTGCTTGGTCCCTGGTATATGAAGATTCATGAAATCACGTATGAATCAGAACAAAGGAATCACTTTTGTAAAATGTTTAAGGGAACAGATCAAGATTATTTTTACTGAATATTTGTAAGTGTTCAGGATGAAAAATATATTTTATATCATCCTTGAATATGATCATATATGCTAGTAGTTATATTTTTGGATACAGGCTTTAGTGGTATACAGCAAAAATACCAAATGTTAAAAATAAGCTTATTTGACTTCTAACAATAGGGTTAAAAGAAAAGTAATAATGAAATATATTTGTTAATTATATACAAGAAATGAAATACAAGAACAAGCAAGAATAGCAACAATTTATACTGTTATTTGGCTTTAGTAAATAATTCAAGTGAGACAAGGACATCTTCTTGGCTTTCAAGAGAATAGTAATTCAGATTAATTGTCATTATCTTTGAAGGTGCTAAAGAAAATAGCAGAAAGAGAGGGACAGATAAAGATTTTTCTTGATATGAACAGTCAATTTCTCTATCTGGAGGTGAGAAGAACTTGATAATTTCCTTCCAGATTTCTTTTTAAGATTTATTTGTTTATTTTAGAAAGAGACAGAGAGTACGTGTGTGGGGGGAGGGGCAGAGGGAGAGAATCCTCAAGCAGACTTCCCTCTGATCTTGGAGCACGATATGGTGCTCCACCTCACCACCTGTGAGATTATGACCTGAACCAACACCAAGAGTTGGACAAGTAACCAGCTGAGCCACCCAGGTGCCCCTCCTTCAAGATTTATAGTTGTGGAATTTATATAGCTAAATCTACTTATATAAAAATCATACAGAAGTTCAAATAGTTTGTCTACAAGCTAAATATAAACATAAATTATTGCTCTTTTCTGAAGGCTTTAGGCAAAGGAAAAAGAAAAGGTGAAAAAAAAAATAAAGAGTGGAATCACATTTTGTTTGACCTTTAATTACATTGCTATTGACTTAGAAATCTAGTCCAAAGAAGAAAGTTTCCTTGCTAAGTGTTTACCAGTGCCATCCTCATTTCTATAGTACCAGAGAGAAGGGTATAAAAGACACTAAAGAAATATCCAATCATCAGAGCAGAGGCTCTAGCATGCCCACTGGAGATGTGGAAAATGTATTGTACATTCCCTTGACATAGGGACTAAAAAGAAAATGACAACATGTAATAACGTTGTGTTGTAGCAAATAAATACCTATCACTCCCAATCATTTCACATAATCAGGAGAGAAATAGAATACTGTCCCTAGGAATTATTTTTTTCTATATTGTTTTTTGTCTTATAACAATCAGTTCAAAGATACATGGTGAGTAGAGTGATCTCCTGAAAGTCTGCGACATTTTTGTATCTTATACAATACATAATATCTGGCCTCACAGAGTTGGTATGATGAGTAAATTAGCAGAATGGCTAGAACAGTGACTGGCAAAGACTAAGTGTAACCGAACTCAAGGGGTTCGCTGCTTGGGGTGCATCAAATTGAACACCTCCCAAGGAATTGTCGAAAGCAAAGAATTTTTGATTACTTATTATGATAAGGGGAGACAGGGATATAGCACTAAAAGCATTCTCTCCACATGGAGTTTGTGCATGAAGTGCTTATTCAGGGTATTCCAGCGTAGGAGCAGGGAGCTTGCATATGCGCTCTTGATTCAGTTGCACATGCCTAGCATGTCCACGAGTTAGTGCATAGGTTCTCTGTTCAGAAGATGGGAGAAAACCCCACCCATGCGAGGAAATCTTAGGATTAGAATGAGTTAAAGGTGACTTCAGGTCACCTGAAGTTTAAAGTTTAGTTTCATTTAACACCTGTCTTCAGCTCTGGTCCAGCCCAAATTCATTCACATAAGAAGCTGTCAAGCTGGACACACCTAGCAAGGGGCTATCAGGTGAAACACCTAATTGGTTGTCTCCTTGGGTGGAACTGTTGATTCTATAAAACAAAACACAAGCCTTCCCTGCTTTTCTCCCTTCTCCTTTTTCCTGAGAGCTTTCAGTCTTCTTATTTGAGTAATTTCCCATTGCATCGTAGCTAACAAAGTATTGCATATGTTTGCTTATTGAATATATATTTTTGAAAGTCATTCAACAGTAGATTAATTTGTAACAAAATCTGCCTGTTATTACTTTATTAAGTCAAATCAACTTTTTACATTCATATACACTAGATTCATATATTCAAAACTATACCAATGGTAGAAGCTGTAATTTTAAGAGGAAAGCAGCTGGGTTTTCCTCCCTGTTCCCCACCCCCCACTAAATTAATTTCTTTCTTTCTTTCTTTCTTTATTCATTTTATGTGGATTTAGCATACATTGAATGTAACTTTTTTTAAAAAAGATTTTATTTATGCATTTGAGAGAGAGAGACAGAGCACAAGCAGGGAGAGAGCCAGAGGGAGAGGGAGAAGCAGACTCCCCACTGAGCTGGGAGCCAGACAAGGGGCTAGATCCCAGGACCTGGAGATCATGACCTGAGCCAAAGGCAGGTGCTTAACATCTGAGCCACCCAGGCACTCCTGAACATAACTATTTTAATTGATAGCAATGATACCAATTTAGAGTACTTCCATTTAGAGTACTTACAAAAATATTAAAAGGGAATTTTAAAAATCAACAAAATATTAGACAGATGGTATATAGATATGACAAATGTAAAAATGTTACATGCAATCCAGTAGAAAAAAGTGTAAATAGTTCACAGAATTGCAGATCCAAAGAGACAATAGACATATGCAAAGAGACATATGCAAATTCACCAGCAATGAGGGAAATGCCAATCAGGGTAATAATGAAATACCATTCTCTCTCTTAAAATGGCTAAAACTAAAAAGAGCTACAACCTCTGTTGTTGATGGTAAATGAGGAAACAGCTACTGTCATAACTGCTAGTGAAATTCTGATGCATTGAAAGCTTTCTAAAAGTAACTTGGCAACATACATTAAAATTAAAAATATGTATAGCCACTCCTGGGATCCCATCCCATAGAAATAAAAGTGCATGAGGTTCACATGCATGTGAAATTTTATTGCTGCAGTATTCATTAAAAAACAAAAAACAGAAAAACAAAAAAAACCCTTGAAATCAACGTGCATCTTTGTCATGAAATGTCAGGCTATATTGCAGTATATCCATACCCTTGGTTACTATATTTCTATTTGAAATACTGAACTAAAACTTTACGAGCTGAGTTGGATGTTTTTCATGAGGTATTGAGATACCATGATGCAGACATATGTGTACAGTTTAATGACAGTCTTATAAAATCAGTAGTAACAAAAATATTATCCTTATATACATAGATATGTACACCTATTTATACAGTGTATGTAAGGATGCAGATTATGTTTTATTTGTCATCTTGAAGACAGAAAAGGTGGCATTTACTGATTTGAGGGGAGGGAGAAGAGGCGGGCCAAGCAAAAACTAAAATGTAAAAAAAAAAAGGCTACATCAGAAATAAGATATCTGTATCCATTTTAATCATATATTTAAATCACTTTGCCATATATTTAATAAAATTAAAAATACAAAAATACAAAGATACTTGAATATCAATAACACAAGGAAGCCAATTCTTTTTTTTTTCTAACCAATTCTTATAAGCTCATTCTACTTGGTTCTTAGGTATATAATAACCTTCAAAAATACCAATTTTTATATTTCAATACTGTATCGTATCTGTGAGGCAGCCGGATCTGGTGGAGGCTGGTAGCACAGGCTGTTAAAAAATTGACCCAAGGCAAAACAAAGGAGATAGAAGCGTATTGAATACACTGCAAGGAAGCAGTGGGCAGGACAGCAAAGGAGAGACTTTTTGCCAGGAGGCAGTGGTGATGTGGGATTCTAGTTAAGGGGAGAGTGAGGAGGTATAGGAACATATGGAATTTTCTTTTTTTGGTACCCGTGCCGGGTTGTAAGTAAGCCAATTGGTCAGCTAGGGCCTATAGATATTTTGAGGTGGGTCACCTAATGAGCCTGTTTTCATTCATCCTGGGGGTGGCTCTGGGCCCTTTCATCTTACTTGGGTCTCTGTTGTTCCAACTTGCTGCCTAAAAGTGGCCTCTACAGCATCTTTGCTTATTTGAAACCACTCACGGCCAGAAGTGGACTTGTCACTGTCCTTTTTGGACATGGTTTAAGTTAGCATACTTTTCAGTTTTATAACGTTCTCCTTTATCATTAATATCCTCAATATTCCTTATTGTGCTTCCTAAACTATCTATTGGGTTTGTCGGGAAGGAAAAAAATTTTTATTCTATCCTTCTAGGTTTGTTGGCTGGTCTAATAATCAAATAACGTAAGATAGATTAACAGTAGAAAAACGAATATAATTACATACCTGTGGGGGCCACATAAGTATATGGACTTATGGACTAGTCAGGCAATTGAGGTCTGGGACTTCAAGGGGGAGTAAGATCATTCATGGGATAATTAGTAAAAGGAAAAAAAAAAGATGTTTGGTAATTAGAAGGTTGTCCTGCCCTCTAGATAGATCATTCAGATAAAAAAGTTACCTCTTGCTAATACCTCTACTTTCTGGGCCAGGATTGCTATCTGAATTCTTTTAGGTATGGGGCATCTGGTTGGCTCAGTCAGTAGAGCATTCAACTCTTAATTTCAGGGCCCTGAGTTCAAGCTCCACACTGGCATGGAGCCTACTTGGAAAAAAAAAATTAAACAAAAGATAAATTCTTTTAGGTAGTTTGAGGGAGAGGTAAAAGTTGTTCTTGAGTCAGCTGGGTCTTGATTGCCTTCAGCTCAAAATGGTCCACATGCCAAAGTGGCACGTTTTGGGGCAACTTGTTTTGCACCCCTTCAGGTTCATTCCAAAGTACATCTTCTTTTCTATGATGGTTTGTTACATACTAATGATGTTCCTCAGCTTTGCCATCTTAATTTTCATCTTATCATTTTCTTGTCTGTTCTTCCCTACTTTATTGTATTTATGTCCTTGGTCATCAGTCAGCTATTTGAATGTTTGATTATATTTTCTTAAATGTTAATTACAAAATATTTGGTCACTCTTTGTGTCTGCTTTGTGGCAAAATGTTTGTAATAGGTCTTCTTCATATGCTGATTAATGGTGATTCTCTTGATTTCACATTTCAATAGTGTCTTTATATAGCTGCTGCTGTTAGTTCCCTTTTCAAATAATCTATTAGCATATGAGTTATCTCAGAAATCAGCAAAAATATGAGGATTCATACTTTCCTCTTGTTCTCTTCATTTATGTGATTAAAAAGAAGTATCTTGGGGCACCCGGGTGGCTCGGTTGGTTAAGCAACTGCCTTCTGCTCAGGTCATGATCCATGAATCCTGGGATCGAGTCCCGCATCAGGCTCCCAGCTCTGTGGGGAGTCTGCTTCACCCTCTGACCTTCTCCCCTCTTATGCTCTCTCTCTCAAATAAATAAATACAATCTTAAAAAAAAAAGAAGTATCTGGCATTTTGATAGCATTCACAGTCTTTCAGTTGCCAGATTGGACAAAGCAGCTTGTATGCCTGTTTTTTGCACTTTTTTTGGATTTTAATGTATTTAGTGATGTAGGATTTTAGAGAGAGCATAAGTGTCTAAGGAATTTTGGAAAACAAGGTCTTCAGGACCTTGAGGGGACTTAGCTATTTTTGGGAAAAGGTCATTTATTACGGTCTAATAAAACCCAGGTCATGAGACCCTTCAGAAGTATATTGGTGGGCCATGTGCCTGGGGGATGATTGCCAACATGTATCTTTGGGGGGGGGTTAGAGATAAAGGAAATTTCTAAAGGAATTTTTATACACTAATGTAGACTTAGAGGATCTTGGGGGAAGAGGTGGCTCAGGCTAGGATTGCCTTTTGCCCTTAGCAAAGTATTAACATCAAGGCAGTTGAGTCTCTGGAGAAATGTCACTCTGCCTGTTTCAAGGAGTTGTCAGTGGGCTCTAGGTAGTAAGAAAATTTAATAATTTTTTTCTTCTGCCTTTGTTTCCCACATCATTTAGTATTTTAGATTTCACTGATGTCTATTGAACTGCTTAGCAATTTATAGAATAGTTAATAATTAAATACTATTTCCAAAAGAGTAATAATGCTTGCAAAACAGTAAAACAAAATGAGCAAAATGAGGTATGTGATGAAATGTGTGTTTTAATAAATATACTTTTTCAGGAGAGGAAAAGTTACTTTCCTTCTGCCTTTCTATGTTCTTAGCTGAGAAGCCAAATAAAATATTAACGGGAGAAAAAACATTAACAAGAGAAAATTAATTTTAATAATTTAATAATTTAATAACATGTGTACCTCATGTATACATGGGAGATACCCAGGAAAATTGAATTAACTCTTCAAAATGGCTTTCAGATCACCACCTTAAATAACGTCTCCAGCTAAAGACAAAAGAACATGTTGTGAAGGGTGGAGGAGGGAAAGCCCCCAATGGGAGGTTACAAAGAAAAGAGCACTAATGAAGGTTATGGTTATTAGGCCAATTGACATCCTCACTTTCTCCAATGATAAAAGAGTTTCTAGAGATTTAGAGTCATCTGTCATCTGTCTCTTCCAGGTACAGAAAGGGAGATATCCTTACAAATTGAGATTTCCCTTGTAAATGTCTATTACAAAAGTGGTAGCTTTAGATTGGTTCTCAGAGCTGCTGCTTTGTATTTCATAAAACGTAATCTGCCCAAAATAATCTTCTTGACAAAGAGACAAATTTTGGTATGGCAAATTCTGCTCCCCCTCACTTTAAAAGAGGAGAAGAAAGTAACATCCATCAGCAGAAACCTCTTTGGCATTTTGGAACTAGATACTCGAAAGCAATAAGTGAAATTGATATAAATAGTCATTCCTTTTGTCTCTCTTTGAAAGCTTTTTTAACATCAGTTTTGTTACCTGAACACTGACTTCACAGTCCAGAGCTATAATTTCTAAATGATTTGTTTCCTTAGCCCATTGAATGGGTTTTTGTCATTACCCATACAGCTTTATTTATCGTCAAAGAGACGATTTTCAATGTAAACACGTTCTAGTACCTTTATGGTCCCTTTCACTTCTCACATTCTATGGATATGTGTTGTGAAAGTTCAAAGATATTTTAGTCATTTGCTCTGCATAGTATTTTTTCTATTACCTGGCTTGGAAGGATAATGGGATGTGATGATTAAGTTGATATTCTGGTTAAAAGAATTAACACAAATCCCATATAGTAGTAACTTATTGCCAAGAGAATGTGATTCAGTACAGTAATACCAACTATAATTGAATGTGTAATCCAATTGATCAATTGATGTGCCTATTTTCAAACATTTATTGAATATTGATAGCATGCTTGATACTGTACTGAATACCCTTAGAAGGTATCTTTCTAAGGGGAATTTATATCATTTGATATCCTTTGGTTGGTCACATTAAGCATCACCACTTTGAGGTCTATTAGAACCAGTGTTAATGAGAATTTCATTAAATTATTTTAAATAATTTGTGTTATTTCTGTTATTTTCAAAATATCACAGCAAAGTCAATACAAAACGAGAGATCATAAGTCATCCTTTCCTTTATTATTTTAGCCATTTAATGCTTTTTTAAATTTTCAGGCTGAATAATCAGATAGGATTTTAGCTGAATTATAATTGAATATAATCATAGTCTCCATAAATAATATTTGTACTCTATGCTTGTATGGTTTGATATAAATATCTTGTGTAATGCATGGCCTACGCAATGCAGTACTTTTACTTTGTAAGGAATAATGTGGCATATTAAAGATTTTATTGGGGCGCCTGGGTGGCTCAGTCGGTTAAGTGGCTGCCTTCGGCTCAGGTCATGATCCCAGGGTCCTGGGATGGAGCCCCGCATTGGGCTCCCTGCTCAGTGGGGAGCTTGCCTATCCCTCTCCCTCTGCCTGCCTCTCTGCCTACTTGTGCTCACTCTCTAGCTCTCTGTCAAATAAATAAATAAAATCTTAAAAAAAAGATTTTATTAAGGAATTCACTTATTCTTAGTTTGCTGTAATTATTTGAAGAATTCCCACCTCACTACATATAAGAATTTATGCTAGACAAACTGCAAATCAAAAAGTGATTAAGTCCTATTTACCAAATACATAATACCCCATTTGTAAAAGCTAAAAAAAAGTATTTTGAGGGTCTGAAAACCTATTTAATAAGTTTGATCGCATGAATGACAGGCAAAGGAGGAAATTTTAGTATCTGTATCATGCATTGGTCCAAAAACATTGTTTCTCTTGAAAAAATTTTATACATCACTGGACCATATCATGAACTAGTCACATTTAATTAAAAAAATAATCTTAGTATTATGTGAATGATTCCAACAATACTTAAATGCCAAACTTTTAAATTTCCAAATACTGTTTTACAAGAAGTATTGTCCTCATGGATAGCAGGTGGCTTGGACCCATGCAGTATTTTAGCATTGTGCTTTAAATTTCAATTTTCACAAACTGCTTTTCATGAAGTGAAAGCAATTATACATATTAATTCTCATGGGATTCTCATCAGTATTCATTATATGAATTCTTTGTAAGAATGGGCATTACTATTTTATTATCTGGTATACCTGCATGAACTTTAACATGCCAAAGTAGTTTTTTTGAAATCAATATTTTAAAATGTTGTATTTTCTAATAATTATATATAAGTTACATTGTGCAGAGGTTACTTTTGTTGCATAATTTGTGGTCACACTGTAGCTCTATCCATAGATTTCTGAGGAAAATGAATGAGATCATGATTTTTTAGGCTATATAACTATGGATAAAATTTATAATATTAGTGTCACTACTACCATGTGACATTTTGCAAAGCACTTAGCTGTGCATTTACTGTGTCTGTGTGGGGAAAAATTTGCCTCACTAACTCAGGAATGTTAAAAAAAGATGAAAAAATAAGTCACAGTAAAGAATTTATGATCCTATAAAAAATACTTAGAAATGTTATGTGTTGTAAACATTATTATTGAAAAAAATGTTTGTAAACAATTTTTCTTCCCTTTTGAAGGGTTAACTCAGTGAGACCGGAAAGAATGCTGGAAAACCAAAAATCCATCATAAAAGCCTTTACTATTAAGTTGTTTAAAATCTCATTATGTACCTAATCACATTCAGCCACGTTTGTTTTCTTTGGCCAGAAATATATAAGCCTTTAACCATTCCCATTTCAAGCATGTGGAGGAAAGTCACAGACATATTGTGAAACAATTCACAATTGTAGAAATTAAGGCTGTTTCTTCTAAAAACAGGGAAATGGAGTTAAATCCATGAATTGTGGAGTAGAGAACTCCAAAAGTTTATACTGCAACGAAAAAATCTAATAAACTGGTAAAAACTGTCAGAATCAATTTTATTAGAACTCTGGAAGTTAATCACAGATTTCCAACAACCACGGGGACCACTTAAGAAAAGGTAGCTGAATCTTGGTAAGAGATCTTTGTGGAAATTTTACTTAACACATACCTGGCTCCCCCAATCACTGATAGCCTTGAGGATGGGAGCTTGCTCTCCAGATGTGGGTCCCTCATGCCAGAGAGGGTAGAAAGGACTTTTTCTTGGGGATTATGGTTGATTTGGCCTGTTTTGTGTCTCTCTGAAGGATGAGTTCAAAGGATTCCTTTTATTTCTCCTAACTCAGAACTCTCCGAGGGTGGAGTTATTTTCTAGGGGATGTTTGTCAAAAACTTTTAAAGATGAATGTATTAGCTGCTGATACTTATGGCAATGGGTAACAGTTGGAGCAAACAATAGACAAACAAAAAACCATGGAAAGAAAAGTTGAGAAATGAGATACTTTGGGGAAAAGAAGTTTTGAAAAGCTATGACATATTCCTGGGACTCTAGATCTGAATTCCTAGAACAGGGGTCTGTTGAAAAATGAAACTGAAAGGCCCTAAATCTCTTACTTCAGGCTCACATTTAGGCTCTGTGCAAGCAGAAGTATAGGGAAAGTTGTAAGGTGCCCAGTTGACTGCAAAAGGCATACTCCAATACAAACACAGAGCCCATTTGCAGAGAATGGAGGAGATTTATATTTTGGTTTCAGGCATTAAGGAAATTTTTGCCAAATTACCAGATGGCATTGAAATGAACCGAACAGAGATATCATTGGCTACACATGGCAAAAACCACAGATCTTAAAAAGTTAGTTTACAAAATTCATGAAGCAAACAAACAGAATCTACAACAAGAAGAAGAAAATAAAGCAGGAATGGGGAAGAATCTCATTCCAAAGCTGACACATTACAATATTCAGAATGTCTAACCTTCCAAAAAAAAATCATGAAGTGTGCAATAAAATAACAAAGTATGGGGGAAAACGACATCAATTGGATCAGTATAAGAGGAAGCCCAAAGATTGGACTTACTAGACAAAGATCTTAAAAATCTACTATTTTAAATATTATCAAAGAAATAAAGGAAACCAACTACAACAAACTAAAGGAATCTATGAGAATGAAGTCTCACCAAGTAAGGAATATCAAGATATAGAAATTATTAAAAGGAACCATATAAAAATTCTAGTTTCAAAGAATAATAACAAAAATGAAAAATACATTGTAGGGATTCAGTAGGAGATCTGAGAAAACAAAGGGATGATTTAATAAACTTGAAGATAGGTCATTTGAGATTATCTGCTCTGAGGAACTGAAAGAAAATAATAATTAAGAAAAATGAACAGCACCTAAGAGACTTGTGGAACACAAGCAGGGAGCCTGCTTCCTCCTCTCTCTCTGTCTGCCTCTCTGCCTACTTGTGACCTCCCTCCCTCTCTCTGTCAAATAAATAAATAAAAATATTAAAAAGAAAGAAAGAAACCAGAGGAAAAACAACCTACCTACAGAGGATCAAAGATGAGAATTACATCTGACTGCTTCTCAGAAACCATACAAACAGGGAAAGAATGTAGTGAGATATTTAAAGTATCAAGAGAAGAAAACCACCAATCTTTAAGTTTGTATCCTGAAGGAGAAATACTGCCTCAGACAGTCAAGCATTGAGGGAATTTGTTGCCAGTAGAATTATGTGGGGAAAAAATGATAAAAAAAGTTTGTTAAAGAAAAGAAAAGAAAGTAAAAGATATAGAATCTATATTAAAAGAGGAAGAGCATTAGAGAAGAAATGAGAGGAGGTAAAATGAAACTTATTTTTCTAATTCTTAACCAGATAAAAGGTTGTTCAAAATAATAATAACAGTAGTATATTTGATGATTATAACTTATGCACAAGTGAAATGAGTGACAAATGAAATAAGGGATAGGAGGAAGGAGTTAGGAATACTTCGTGATTACATAAGCTACTTGCACTATCTATGAAGTCATATAGTGCATCAGAAACTAATGATGTACTATATGTTGACTAACTGAACATAATAATAAAAAAAAATAAAGTCATACAGTGTTATTTCAATGTGAGCTTGGATTCATTGTAAATATATATTTTTAACACTAGGGTGGCACCTGAAAAGATGTTAAAAAATTGAGAATTGATATGCTAAGAAAGGAGAAAATGGGATCATATAAAATGTCTGTTTTTTTCCAGTTTTACTGAGGTATGAATGACAAATACACATTGTGTTTATTTAATGTGTGCAATGTGATGTCTTGGTATATATCTATCTTGTGTAATGACTCCCCCAATTAAGTTCATTAACCTTAAAAATCACAAAAGGCAGAAAAAGAACAGAGGTCAAAAATAGGAAAATTGAAAAGAGTCAACAAATAGAAAACAATAACAAATATGGTAGATATTAATCTGGTCATATCAATAATAATTTTGAATTGAATATCAACACTCTGAAAACACCAATTAAGAGACAGAATATCTGTATGAACAAGAAACAAATCTCAATTATACGTTGTTTAAAACAAACCCACTTTAAATGTAAAGACATATGGATTAAAAGTTAAGGGATGAAGAAAGATATACCATGGTATTATTAACCAAAGGAAAATGGGAGTTAGGTGTATTAATTTCACACAGAGCAAAGCTCAGATCAAGGAAAGTTATCAGGGATAGAGAAAGGCATTACATAATAATCAAAGTGTTAATTCTCCAGGATTACACAGCAGCACCTTAATGGGTATGTGCCTAAGAACAGAATATCAAAATGTATAAGGCAAAAATTGTAAGAAAAAGTAGATGAATCCACTATAGTGGAGACTTTTGCAACTTTATCAGAAATGAAAAGATCCAGCAAGCAGAAAATCAGTAAGGACATAGTTGAACTCATTAACATCATAAGTCAATTGGATATGATTAACATCTATGGACTACTTCATCCAACTGCAGAATATACATTCTTGTCAAGCTCACATGGGGCACTCACCAAGATAAACCACATTCTGGGCCATAAAGCATATCTAACAAATACTAAAAAAATGGAAATCATGTAGTTTCTATCTCAGTAATGGAATTAAACTTGAAATCACTAACAGAATGATGACTGGAAAATCCCAAAGCATGAAGGTTAAATAAAGTGTTTTATTTATGAGTGTAAAAAGAAAACTCAAGAGAAATTTTAAAAATGTATCTTGAATCAAGTAAAATGATAAGACAACTTATCAAAAATTGTGCAGGTTTTTGTATGGGCATGAGACATAGGACTTTGCACACTGTATTCAAATGCAGTGAAAAAGGGTCCGAAACACCTACCTTACCTCTGCCAATGAAAGTTTCTTTGTAGTTTATCCAGGATTCAAAAGCCATTTTCACTCCAAGTTTAAGTCTCTCAATCCTTCAACACATCATGTGAAAAACTGGCCCACTCCCACAGTCTTAACCCACATTGCTAAACCTGAACTTCAGTCTCACTCACTGGAAAACATGCAGTTTTCCAAACATACTTGTAACATTTCCTCCTACTGGCCATCTCACTGTGCTCATCTGGACTCCAATACCCTCACTCTCTCTCTCTCTCTCTCTCTCTCTCTCTTTTTTTTAGTATTTATTTGAGAGAGAGAGAGAATGCATGAGTGCAGGGAGGAGCAAAGGAAGAGGAAGAGGGAGAGGGAGAGGAGCAGACTCCCTGCTGAGCGAGGAGACTAATGGCAGGGCTTAATCCCACAACCCTGAGATCATAACCCCAGCTGAAATCAAGAGGCTCAACCAACTGTGCCACCAGGTGCCCCCTTTCACTCTCTTTTTAATTCTCCCTCTAGTTTACTATAATATCTTACTATCATCCTTATAAGATTATTGCTCCTAGACACCCTCCCCCACCCCCCAAATATCCTAGCATCTCCAGCAATAGCACAGTGTATTTCTGAGAGCAGATGCCTGATTAATATTAAGAGAATAAATGAGCATATTTTCCAATTTATTAAGATTTAATTTCTTATAAATTCTTAAGTAAGCAAATCCAGGTATGTGTCATTAAATTTTTCTGAACAACAGGCTAGATGAGATAAGGAAGATAGGAACTGATGATCTTTTACTTGCTTTTGCTCTTTTAATCGATCCAGATAGTTTTGCTACGGAGTTATTTTATATTTCCAAAGTAACACTTATTCTAATGCCTTGTTGTCCTGTTCTGGATTCAAAATAATTGGGAAGGTTTTCCAATTTAATTCACAAAATACAAAAACTCTTACTTGTAAACTTGATACACATTAATAAATGTGTGAAGAAAATGAATCAAATTTATATTCAGAAGCTATTAAAACCATCTATTAAAAGGTTTAACATTTGGAGAAGGCAGTCTCAGGTGTGTTGAGAGAGAGAGAGAGAAATGAAGATCTCCATATTACCACATAAACACTATATAAAGATGATATAGTAAGGCAAGTGACCGCCAGGGAGTTGGACTGCTCTAAGTTAGGGCAAGAGCAGGTGATACAGGTTTTCTGCTCCACTAAGAACAGAGAGCAGCCATCAGAGGAGGCCACAGTGAAGAACTGGTCATAAGGTCAGGTTCCAGAGTGGGAAGGAGGGCACGCACACTGGAGAAGTCCCAGGTGAAAGGGTCTGTAACGATGGAAGGTGCTGGAACTGGACAAAATACCAGGTCTGGGGCACGGTTAGCTCTCAGTAGGATCCTAGGAGAAGGAAATGAAGGACAATCTCCAAATTATGATTTCTTTTTATGTTTACTTTCACTTCAATAGGCCTGCTTTCAGTACTTTGGTTTCAAGTGCCTTTGTACTGCCTGAGAAAAATTTTGAAATAGTAAATATATAAGGTCTGCCTTTGTTGGAGAGAAGTGGAACCATGTGGCCTTTAGGCAAATTCAGGCTGGGTGTCTAGTCCCAGCTCTGGTACTGACCATTCTTGCAAACTGAGAAAATTGCAAGTTCTTCATCAACCAAGTGAGCTTGGTAAGCTCTGTCATTTGGAATATATATATGTAACCACATGACAGATGACTAGCAAATATTACCCAATATTTTTAAAATGGCAATTAATATTATTTTGATCCCAAATGATAGCACCCACCTCTTGTTTTTTTAAAATCCAGAAATTATCAGAGAAAATGTAGTATTCTTAGACAAAGAACACAGAATCAACCAAAAATTTGCCCTAGCTAGTAAAAGTAACTAAATTTCCCCCATTAGATCACCTGTCATTTAATTCAGTCATGGAGTTGTCTTTCTCAGTTGGATGCAGCTCAGTTTCCTACGGTTGGTCTTAAGATACAGGCCCTCCCATCCCTTCCAAATGTCCTCCCAAATGACCTCTGTTAACATTCATTACACCTTCAACAAAACCTAGCCCTTGTGGAGCAGGCCCTGGCTCTCCCAACTCAGGGCAAGCAGTGCCAGCACAGTGGTACCTGAAGGGGGCCTCACCCTGATTTCTGAGAAACCCCATGAGGATGTTTGCATAGATTACCTACTTTGCCTGCTGTATTCATCTGCACTGAAATAAGAACAAAGGAGACCTTCCATTCCTGCCCCAGGTGGTGACTTCTCTTTTGGTTTACCCACAATCCCAGAGTAACTGGTAGCACCAGTTTTCTGTTATAGACTAAATTTTGTGCCCCGCCCCCCCATCACCAAAATTCATATGTCGAAGCCCTAACACCTAATGTGAAGGAAACTGGAGGTGGACTCTTTGGGAGATAATTTGGTTTAGATGAGTTCATGAGAATAGCACACCCATGATGTGATTAGTATTCTCCTAAGAGTAAGAGAAACCAGAACTTTCTCTTTCTGTCATGTGAAGACACATGGAAAAGGTGGCCATCTGTAAGGTAGGAAGAGGGCTCTCACCAGAAATTGAATCTGCTGGTACCTTGATTGTGAACTTCCCAGCCTCCATAACTGTGAAAATGTCTGTTGTTTAAGTCACCCAGTCCTTGGTATGTTGTTATAGCAGCCAGAGCAGACTAACTCACAATTCTCAAGTGTAGCATTGAGGAATCTGGCCTCTACCCACCAATTCCACAACCTCAGCTAGCCCACCACACACTGGAAATGAAAATTACATCCCACTGAGGGCTGGCAAGTTGCTAAAGTTCCAAACTGCATTGCTCAGGAAATTTCCACTTAATTATTCTCACAAGGATTACCCTCCTCCTCACCCCTTCCTTTGACTTTATCTGTGGGCCACAGAGGATATCTCAGCAGCTTACTTATATGAGTGAAGCTCAAAGGCTTTAAAATTCTGTGAGTAGAGGCTGGATTTCCTTCATATTCGAGTCTGCACTAACACTAAGCTTTCCCATGAGCAGATGCTCACTGTGTGACGAACAAAAAAGCCAACAAGCACAAAGTATAATTTCTTAAGATTTGATTTCTTTCTTGAACAAACTAACAAAACTGAACTATAAATCCTTTAATTTTGTAAAACTAAAGACTAAAGGAACAAGTAAAAACTCTATTAACCATGTTTAACTTTTTTTTCTATTTGATTATCCTTACTACTTTACTATGGGATTCTTTCACATCGCTAATAATCCCTATTGTAATGTTATATTTTCTTATCTGGAGGACAACAGAACTCAGATTTTACTACGGGTGGAATGATATTCTGGGGCGTGGCCCTGGAAGGTATAGTGATTTTGGCAAAAGTGCCAGCCCTGATCATGGCCCTGGTCTTGACTCTTTCTTTCTTATCTTGCAGAGCTTCTTCATAATAGGATGGGAAAGCACTGGGGAGGGTATCGTTGACCTTTGCCAGAAATTCCAGGACTTTCATCTTGCTGGTCTCAGCTTGGGCTTTCGGACCCCACAGGAACTCGAAGCGTGGAGGATCACTGTTGGCCACCTGGCGGTATTCTAGATACTGTAGCCTCACCAAATCTTTGGTGATGAGCTTTCTGGGCTCTCCATAGATGAAGTGCTTCCTCCCGGCATATACTCGCATCATACCCAGGAAATTCCAGATGTCTTCCTCAGCAGCACAGTTGCCCTTTATGAAGATCATTCCCAGGACATTCATCAGGAGACCGGTCTTGGGTAACCCCCTGCCAGCTCGCACCCTTCCATTGTTGGGGAGTTTGAGCTTGCTGATGAGGTTGTAGGATTGTCTGGTTGAGTCGATTTCCATCAAATCAACTGCAAAGACAATTTCAATGCGCTGAGCAGCTTTCTTGAGGATCTCAGAAAATCGATCTTCGTAACTTTGGCCGATAATCTTCAGCATGTCTTCCTTCAGAATGGGTTGCTTTATTTTATACCTGTACAGGAGGTACTCCTCCAACAAGCCAGGCTTCCTGGTCAAAAAATCTTCACCTTCATTATTAAGGTAGTATAGGGACTCACAGGGGCTTGCCCTATCCTCCTCTTGGCTGTTGGCCTCTTCATCAGATCTAGTGCGAGTATTGGCTGCAGAAGTAGTGGTGGTAGCTTGCGCTCTTTGACACCCCTGGGAAGTGCTACTCAACCCAGCAGGAGGCAGACTCTGGGTGGTATCCTCACTCTGAGGCGAAGAAGAGGGAGCAGACTCCTCTTCCACGGCTGCTCTGGCCTGAGCACCCTGACCCTGAGCCTCGCCTCGAGCCCAGTGGCGTTTCTTAGAAGCCTGGAGCTTACTCTTCTGACTCCAAGGCATGATGACACTATAGTCACAGACAGCAGGCAGGAGTATGAGTAGGAGATCAGGAGAGGTGGACCCATGGAAAAAAAAAAGAGAATGAGATGAGGTGAGCACCTTCAATAGGAAGATTCCACCTTGGCTTTAACCAAGGCTGCCTCTGCAGTTTTACTTGAACGCATTGCTCCAGGAACCCACAAGGTTCCTGTTCTAGTCAGCCTGTCCCCTGAGAACCCAAAATTAAAAAATTAAAAATTTAATTAAAATTAGGAAATTAAAAGGAACCTTAGACTGCTGTCTGCCAGCCCTGCCTGGGGTATACTGGAGTGACATCAGAGGCTTCCAGTGGGGAGCCTCTGTTCTGGGCTGTGGGGGGTCTTCTCAGTTCAACTTTAAGATCATCTTATCAACTCTCCATAGGTCCTGGTCCTCCTCTATTCTATTGCTGTGAAGTCAATCCCTCAAATGGAAGCCAGAGACCCCAGAAGAAGTAAAGTAGTAGTTCCTTACTCCCTATCCCTGGCAGGGGCCCCCAACTAAGAGCCATGTGGAGCCCTCTCCTTTGTGGGCTATTTTGGTCCTTATTTCTCACTCAGGGTACTCACTTGCCCTCCAGGTAGTCCCTGGAACACCTCCCTTCTGCTCACTGGTGGTTGTATCCTCACACTAAAGATTTCTTCTCTCTCAGATTTGATATAAATAAGTGAAGGTGAGGGTCAGAACTCGAGTTCTAAATGCAAAGGTGGGGATCTGATTTTTTGTTATCTTTCCATGTTCAGTGGTCACTTCCATCTTTTCTTTGGCCTCTAGCATAGCCTGGAACTCTTCTGTCCCTGACAACATTTCCTTATGCCACCTGGGAGAATATTGGAGTTGCCCCCCTGCCCATTGTTCTCCAAGGCTAAGAATTGGGGATGGTTTCTCTTGTATTCTTATTGTGGTTGTTCCATTCAGATGTCATCGTCTTCACATTAACTCTTGGAAAGATCTAGAAATCCTCCTACTGCAGAGGGCAAACAGTCCCCCCCCCTTTTTAAAATATTTATTTATTTGAGAGAGAGAGAGAGTGAGAGAGAGCATGAGAGGGGAGAAGGTCAGAGGGAGAAGCAGACTCCCCACGGAGCTGGGAACCCGATGCAGGACTCCATCCCAGGACTCCGGGATCACTACCCGAGCCGAAGGCAGTCGCTCAACCAACTGAACCACCCTCGCGCCCCAAACAGTCCCTTTTAAACAAAATCTCCCACCTCCTTCCCCCTCACAGCACACATTCTCCTCCCCCACAGCTCTCACATGGCACCATAGGAAAAAAATGGAAGTCAGTATGTCACCAGGACAGATATTCCTTCAGTCCTCACAGAGTACTTGCCCTGATTTCCAGCTGAATGCTTTCATTTGCTAACTTAAGGCCCTTGCCCTCGGACCAAGGCTTTCTCATCTCCAAGTCCTTCCTTGCTGAGGTAAGCCGAACGGCCCTGCCCCAGAGCTCCCCAGGATTGATGGCTGCGGTGAATTCTATGCCGCATCATTGTTTTAGAATTAATGGTCCCTTCAGACCTAACTCGGATTTCTACATCTTTGATTTCCTTCAGGGCATGGTACCCTTCCCTTGAGATCACGACCTTCAGCTTCCTGACCCTTCAAATACCGAGGGAAAACTCACGCCCACCTGACCGCCATGCTTATTTCCCCCAGGAGCCGTTAGCATGGCTCTGGTCAGAATTTCTACCTAAGTTTCCTCTCCTTGATTCTTGTTACGGTCTTCTCCTCCCTCTGCTGAACTGGTGCCTCCCACCAAAGTCCTCACCTTCTTGCAACCCTCCAGGCAGAAATCTTCCTCAGCCTGACTGACTGCTCTGCCGCGTCGCACACTTGTGCGGCGGGGGGGCGGCGGGAAGGGGGTAAGGGGGCTAGGACCGGAAAGATGGGCGGTGCCTCGGAGGGAGCAAGGGAGGCACCGTTGCGGGGCAAGGGTGTTCTCTCATTCCTTAATCAGGCTTCTCACCTTGCCCTTGGGTCGGGAAGATTCCCCTCTCGCCTGCCCAGAGGCGGCCGCTGCTCGCAAAGTCTGGCGCTTTCGTTAGACGCCCCAAGAGGAAGTGAAGGATGTTTTTCCTGTCACCAATGAAAGAGTCTTTCAAGGCTGGCAGCAGCGGCGGGATCTCTGGTGCCCCCTCTGTTCCGGGGTGGAGAACACCCTTAGTGTCATACAGGATTGTCAGTTACACTCATCTCGGACCCTGGGCCCTTCTCTCCACCATTACCTTTACGAGGCCCTCACATCCTTGATATCTTATTTGCAGAGACATCAGTCTGACAGCGTAGATGTAAGAGCAGGGGAGGGGAGGTGGCTGCATAACTGCCTACGTGACTGCATGTTGCTTTCGTCAGCCTTCATTCATACGGTCCTCATCTTGGCTCGTGTCTCTTTAGTGAAAGACTTTCAGAACAATGCCACAACCCTGCAAACTCTTGAGTAATCTCTCTCGTGCAAATCTTACAGAGAATGCATCTGTGTCCCAGGACTGATACGAGTTGGAGAAGGTGAAAAACAATTAACAGACTTAGCTTGGGTGGTGGAATATCAGAGTAAAAAACCACGCTGATATATTCCTTTTTTTTACTACACAGACTTGGCCTTTTAGGTAGCTTCTGTTCTAAAATACTTGCCGTAGGAAACAGGCTGAGCCAGATAGTTTCATGAGACTGCCATTTTTTGAAGTTAAGCAACACTACACATTGTTAGCAGAGATTATATCCTTCCTTTCATTATTCATACTTCTCATTTATTTTGGTATTCTTATTGCTCTGGCCATATATTCCTTTTTTTCCCCCCTAATCGACTGAGATATATTTTGGAGTGACAATAAAAGTGAATACAGGTTCACAAGGTCTGCTTCAGGGTGGGAGTGGTAGACCACTGGATGCCCTGGATGAATTCACACTAGGGGTATAGTCTAGCTCTGACACTTAACACCTTGTGAATATGAGAATATATGAAGTTTTTCATGTGCCAGCTGAATTTGGTGAACTATATTGTAAGACTGTGGGAACGTAGGTACTGTATATAAAGCATCTGTCAAGATGACTGGCAAAAGACAAAAGAACATCAAATCAGCCAAAAATTCACTTTAGCAAGTAAAATTAAGTATCTCTTCCCTATTAGAGTATTTATTTAATTTTGGTGTGTGGTTTTTTCTTTCCCAACCTGGATGTAACTTAGAACTCCTTGCATTTTGTCAAGGATCCACACTGCCCAGTTGTCCTTCCATTCAAATCACCTCTATTTTCATTTGTTTCCTCCCCAACAAAATCTAGCCTTCTCTTAGAATTTGCCAAAATATAGCCAAGGTAATCTAATTAAAATGCTCTTTTAATGCAGTGGACTCTGACTTCACCAGTTCAAAGCAAAAAAGTGTCAATATAGTGCCTTCTGGGGGTGTCACCTCAAGGGAGTTCACCCTTTATTCTCGAAACACCCTGGAGTCATTGTGTTTAGAATGCCTATTTGTTCACTATATTCTTCCTTATTGAGATAGTAGCAAAGACACCTTTGATTCTTGTTTTTTCAGGGCTGAATTTTGTCCCCCAAAAATGTATGTTGAAGCCATGACCCCCCTCCCCGTACCTCAGAATGTGACTGTAGTTGGAGATGAGGTCATAAAAGAGATAGTTATATTAAAATTAGGCCATTAGGGTGGGCCATGACCCACTCTGTTTGGTGTCCTTATAAAAAAAGACTAGAACCCACCAAGAGACATCAGAGATTCATGCACGCAAAAGGACAACCAAATAAAGTGGGTGGCCAATATGGGAGCAAGGAAAAGAGCCTCAGAGGAAACCAATCTTGCCAGCTCCTTGACATTGGACTTCGGGCCTCCAGAAGTATGGGGAAAAAACTTTTATTTTAAACCACCCAGTTACTGTCTTAGGGCATTCCTAACAGGTTAATACACTGCCCCAGGTAGAGATTTCTTTTTTGGATTATCTACAATGCCAAAGTAATTTATCACAGTTTGTTTTATTGGCCTCCTTTTTACCCCATGAAGTGGGGAAGGAACTTCCACTCTGTGGTTATGCAGACTTCAAACATGCACCACCTGACACTGTAGAAATGAGACAGACAACCGGTTATTAATCTTGTGTACTCACTTGGCTGGGGGAGAAGGGCACAACGTGCTACATAGGACAACATGAGGGTTATACCCAGGTACACAATGAATGAGCACATCTCTGGGAAGCAGGGTTTGGTGTCAAGAGGTTGAGGTGACCTTATTTCCCATGGTACCATGTAATCAGCTTCTCTGAATAATTCTGCAAGCTGGTAGGAAACAGAAATCTGCTACTTAGGAATAAATAAGTTATGTCCCTTGTCCCCTTGATGGAGTTGGTGGTTTGTTAGTGGACCTTATCTGCAAGTGCACAGTCTGGAGGGGAACTTTCATTTAGGCAAATTGAGGCCCTGTTGGTTTCACTAAATGTCAAGGAGCCCATAATATTGAACCTTAATTTTAGACCTTGCAGCATAGTATAGTTTTCCACTTAAAGATTTTTCTTTTCTCTCATCTCTGAGATGCATCATCTTATGGTATGACCTCTGATCACCATTCCCACGACATCAGTCTAGTCCACCATGTAGTTTAATTTGAAATTACATCACACAGATTGACCTGCAATATCCCCAAACTTAAACTGCCTTGTTTCAGGGAATATACATGCTGATCTGCCCTAGGCCATCTCCCTTTTCACCCAGTTTTTCTTTTTTTAATTTTCTTATAAGACGTAGAGGGTATCTCAGTATCCTCCTTATGATCATAGCTACTAGTTTCTAAAGATCTATAGGAAAGGCTAGGTCTTTATCTTAGCATCCCCATTCCTAGCATGGGACCTTCCAGAAAGCAGATTACTCAGTAGACTTTTGGGGAATAAAAGAGAGAATATGAGGTCTGATTTGTTATGATGCAATGTCTCCTAAATTCTTTAATAAACTAAACATATTTAAGTATAACTCCTTTAGTTTTATAAAACAAAAGACTGAAAGGAGTAAAGAGCACCAAAGTTGATTATGTTTTATTATTTTTTTATATTCCATTATCACAGTAAATTTACTGTGGGATTCTTTCACATTTCCATGAAAATCCCTATTGTGATGTCATATTTTCTTATTTAGATGATTTTTTAAAAAGCCTCAGATTTCAGTAGAGGTGGGAGAAATTGCTGGATGTGCCCCTGTAATGCACACTGGCTAGAGCAGTAGGTCTGGCTCGGGCTCTTGCTTCCTCATCTCTCAAAGTTTCTTCATATCTTGATAAGAAGGCACTGGGAACTGTATCATTGATCTTGGCGAAAAATTCCAGGACTTTCATCTTGCTGGTTTCAGCTTGAACTTTTGGACCCCACAAAAACTCATAACGTGGAGGTTCACTGTTTGGTACTTGGTGGTACTCCAGGTACTTTAGCCTCACCAAGTCTTTGGTGATGAGCTTCTTAGGCTCGCCATAGATGAAATGCTTCCTCCCGGCAAATACTCGCATCATACCCAGGAACTTCCATATGTCTTCCTCAGAAGCACAGTTGCCTTTCATGAAGATCACACCCAGGACTGTCATCAGGAGACCAGTCTTGGGTAACCCCCTACCAGCGCGCACCCTCCCATTGTTAGGTAGTTTCACTTTGCTGACCAGGTCATACGAGTGGCTGGTTGAGTCGACTTCTTTCAATTCGACTGCAAAGACAACCTCAATGCGTTCAGAGGCTCTCTTAAGGATCTCACGATATTGGTTTTTATAATTTTGGCCAACAATCTTCAGCATATCTTCCTTTGTAATGGGATGTTTCATTTTATATTTGTACAGAAGGAACTGTTCCAACAAACCCACCTTCATAGTTAGAGTATCAATGCATGAGCTCTCAGTAGAAGGTGAGACCTCAGAGAAACATAGACGCTCCTCATCTTGGCTGTTCTCACCTTCATCAGATCTTGTACCAGAAATATCTGAAGAGGTGGTGGTGGTAGATGGGGCTCCCCAAGGCTCCTGGGAAGTGCTAGTTGACTCAATAGCTGATAAATTCTGGGTATTACCCTCCAAAACAGGAGAAGAGGAGGTGGGGGACCCTTCCATTGCTACAGGGGCCTGAACTCCCCTGTGACTCTGGGAGTCACTGAGAGACTGGTGGCGTTTCTCACGAGCGCGCTGCTTACTCTTCTGACCCCGAGGCATAATGAGTACGATCAGGGACGATGGTCAGGAGTGTGAATGGGAGAGCAGGTGGTGAGGACCCACTGGAGGAAGAGGAAGGTTAACGGGACGTGTGTACCTTCAGTGTGAAAATGCCACCTTGGCTGGTGGTATATAAGGAGGGCTACATTTGCAGTTTTCCTTGAGGGTACTTCTCTAAAATCCCACAGGGTTCCCGTTCTCCTAATCAGCCTGTCCTTTGGGAAACCTGTGAAGGAAAGTAGAGTGAGGTTTAGGCTGCTTCCTGCCAGACCTGCCTCAGGCATACTGGGGTGACAGCAGGGGGTGCTGGTATTGTGGTTTAGGTGTCTCTTATGGAAGACCCTCATTCAACTAGTGGCAGGTCATGGATTTTTTTCCCTCTGTTCTCCTGAGGCTGACATCACAAGCCTCCCTGGCACCCACAGTAAGGAAGTTAAAGGGATCTCCAGCTTATAATTCTGGTCCAGGTCTGAATGTTCAGTGCAGAGTTTTTTATCCTGGCCTCTTCGGTGTCCTCAGTCCTCATTAAGGGGCCCTCATTTTGGATCTGTGTAGGGCCTGGCACCTCCACTCCTTTCATTGAATGGTAACTGCACCTTCAAACTAAGGATTTCATTCCCTGTAAATCTGATAGAAATAAGTGTTCGGGGAGTTTTGACCTGATAGCCTGGCCCTGGTTCTTAGGGCTAAAACCAGGGGTGGAGCCAGATTCTTGGTTACTCTTTCTATTTAGTTGTGGGTAGTCCCTTGGTCCTTGCTTTGATCCCTGACCCTTTTCATGGCCTGGAATTCCTCCCTCCCTTACCCTTAGGCCTGCCCCTCATATCAAGGTCTGCACCACTCTGAGACCCCTAGAAGGAAGTGAGGAACCCCTTATCTTACTGTACCTGTCCTTGGTCTCCTGAAGTTGGAAGCTTATAAGAAACTAAGGCTTTTGTGCTCCTACTGTTAGGGGTGTGTGGCTCCTTTAGTCCTCAGGATATTCACCTTGGCCTGTGGAAAAACCAAGAAATCTTTCCACTGCTGCTGCTTAAGCCACACCCCTTAGACTAAGTCTCTCACCCCCTTGTGACACCATAGGAGGAAGTGAATATGTCACATTATGTCAACAATGCCCAGGTATCCAAGGGCTTCCAGCAAAGCCAGGATTCTATGGGATTCTCTCAGGTCTGAGGGAAAAGGGTTCCCTAAGTTTTCACTCAGGATGCTCCCCTTGATTACTATTAGGACCCGAGACTCCTTCCTTTGTTTGCTTGAGGTCTCTTCCCTTATACCATGGGAACCCCATAATAATTAGATGGGCCGGTGACCCCTCTCAGACCTAGGGGGCCAAGGCAGAGCTGCCAAGATAAGCATTTCCTCACTTGTTTTGGGCGTTTTCAGGGCCACGAGAGCTTTGGTTTACATGGGTAACCTTAGGTTGAAAGAAAGTGGTAACCCAGGGTCTGCTCAAGTTACTCCTGCCTTTTCCTTTCCAGGTATGATATCAGGATTCAGGCTTCTTAAGGCCCTCTCTGATCCACGTGGGGGTTTGCCCCTTGTCTTCACTTAGGATCCTTACCTTGACTCCTAGCAGGCCCTGGGTTTCCACTTTATTTCAACTGAGATCACCCATGTAGACCAAAGCTCTCTTGGCCCTGAGAACCCCAAAATAAGTGAGGGAATGCTTATCTTGGCAGCTCTGCCAAGCGGTCACCAGCCAGTCTTCCCGTGATTCTAGTTATTACGGGATGTTTGCCTCCTTAGTCCTCATTCATCAGATTTTTCATGTTGACTTCTGTCTCTTCTTTGAAAGGCTTCCTGAGAAATACCTCATCCTTTCAAACTCTTGCTTAGTCTCCCTACTGCTAAGCTGCCAGTGAATGGGTTGATTCCCAGGAGTGAGGCGAGATGAAGAAGCTGTAGGAAAGTTGGGGGCCCACAGCAGGTGGTGTGCTGTCACAGAAAGCAAGCTGATCTTTTCTTTCTCTTCACCGACTTAGCCTCTCACATAATTTCACTTCTAAAAGATTTACTTTCCGCAATGAAGGGACTGAGCCACATGATGCTGTGAGTCCCCTATCTTTTGAGGTTTGCTAACATTTCCTTTGCAAGATAATGTAATTGTCACTGAATATTGTCTCTTTATTCGTACTACACCCTGATTTTGCTATTTTTATTGCTTGTTCCTTGGGCTGTGTATTCCAGAACTGTATTTTGGGTGTGAAATTGTGCTTTTTAACACCTGAAATACATGTTGGAATAGTGAGCAGAAAAATGAAGTGACATAGGTGTGCCTTGGCCTGGGAGGAGTGGCAGCATGGGCTCTAGAGGAATTCAGAGCCAGGGTCTAGGCCAGCAGAGTCACTTGCCCGCCTTGAATTCGAGAATATTTTAAGTTCTTTAGCTGAAAAGTAAGTCTGATAATGTTTATCATGTAGGACTATAGACATACATGTGATGTGTGTAACCCATCTGGCACAGTGTTAGGCGAAGTTCGGTGCTTTTATTTACTTTATTTTTTTTTCAAGATTTTATTTATTTGAAAGAGCACAAGGTACGGTCAGAGGGAAAAGGAGAGGGACAAGCAGACTCCCAGCTGAGCGTGGAGCCTGATTCAAGGTTCGATCCCATAACCCTGAGATCGTGACCTGAGCTGAAGTCAGATGCTTAACCAACAGCCACCTAGGCACCCCTAAGTTTGGTACATTTAATGAATGGCAGTTATTACTAAGATGATGTTGACCCCAGGTGGGTGACATTGTTTCCTCATAGAATTTTATTTTCAGCTTGAATTAGAGAATATGCAACTCCAAACAATATAGAAATCCAAATCCACTGAAATGCTGCTGGGCAAATAAAACGCACTAGTATTTCTCCATCAGAGCATCTGTTGTTTAATATGTGTGTGGGGTTGTCTTCTCCAGTTGGAGCAACTGAAAGTTCCTATTTGTGTCAAGGATCAACAGCTTCCCTCCCGGGTCCATTTCCAACCAAACCACCCTCTATTTTCATTCATCGTATTGCCACCAAAATTCGAGCCCTCGCTTAAGAGTTTGACAAATTATACTCAAAATAACTTAGTTAAAATGCCCTTTTAATGGAGTGAGCTTTTACTTATCTCATGATAAGTGGTAAAGTCCAGTGGCTTCTTGGAATCTCACTTCAGTGGAGTATTACCCTGATTACTCAGAAACTCTCTGGGCACTCCGTGCCTAGAACACATTTGTGCATTGTGTTATCTGCACTGGAGCAAGCACACAGGACCCCTTCCATTCTGGCCCCAGCCAGGGACTGTCACTGGTTTTCTCACAATCCCAAAGTAACTACGAAATGGAAACTGTTTTCCATTCTAGGCCCAGTCTCTCAACTCAGAACCACTGACTGAGGACCTGGTCCCTCTCTGCCCCACGCTCCCACAGCCACATCCAGCCCATTGCACAGCCTGGCTTAGAAAGACCTCCCCCTCAAGGGACTGGCATTTTACCTAGGCCAACACAGCCTTGATCAAGTAATTTACACCAGATTGTTCTCATCTAGGACCTCCCTTTATGCACCTCTTCTTTACTTGTTATTTATTTCTTAGAATGTATCTTACCATCTTCATTGCATGGTAACTAGTGCTAAAGTCTACAATTCTATGTGCATTGGTTCAGTCTTATTTTTCTTACCATCCCGGGTGCTATTAGGGAGCTTTCCAAAGAGCAGATACTCAATTAATGCTAGAGGAAAACAGGGAATGAGCAAGAAGTTTAATTAATTTGATTTAAATTCTCACACATTTTGAATTAGCTACGCATATCCAGGTATATATTATTTAATTTTAAAAGTAAAGACAAAGAGAATGGTTATTTATATGTCACCATTTTTTGATCCCAAATATTTTCCTATGAGGTTCTTTCACATTGCGATGAGAAAACCTATTCCAGTGCCATGTTACTTGCTCTGTAGCAAAAAGAAAATACTGAAGATTTTTAAGCTTGTTTACAAAAACAGAACTCTTCTTCTTAAACCTGAATAGTAATAAATGTGTTCTCCATGGCATTAATAAACTTAGATTCGGAAGCAAAATCTTCAATTAAAATGAACATTTGAACACTTAAAGAAAAAATAGACGTACAAATTACTTATGCGCAACAGGAAAAAAAAAGCAAAGCTCCTTGTTATCTGCTTTGGGATCATAAATACAATATAGATGGTTTGTGACTTTTTTTTTTCATATACCAAAACTGTAACTCTCCCATGTGAGGCAGCAATAAGTAGGAGAGCAGTGCCATCCTTAAGTTTATATTCTAGAGCTAAATGAGCTAGTATAAGGGAAAAAAAATTTTTTTTGAAAACAACTAAGTAAGTACAACTGTGTATGTGTTTCTAGAAACGAGCAGTTTAGAACAAACAGGAGGAAGATATATGTATGCTTTGTTTCCTCCAATCCCTAGGACGCTGCACTGCGTGGAAGGTGCCCTCTGCCACCCCAGGGAAAAGCAGCCGCCCGCACAGACCGACTAGACGCGGCGCCTGCGACGGGCCGCCTTCTCGGAAGCCACCCTGACTTGGGCTCTGCCCCTCGTGCGCTCCTCCTGGTCTCGCAGAGCCTCCTTGTACAGCTGGGGGAAGGCCCCGGGCACGGAGTCTTCGATCTTGGCCAGGAACTGCAGCACCTGCATCTTGGTGGTCTCCGCGCGGGCTCGTGGGCCCCACAGGAAGTCGTGGCGCGGCGGGTCGCTGTCGGGCACCGGGAGGTACTCGAGGTACCCCTGGCGCACCAGGTCTTGGGTGATGAGCTTGCGCGGCTCGCCGAAGATCGGGTGCTTCCTGCCCTCCTGCACGCCCAGCACGCTGAGAAACTCCCAGACCTCCTCCTTGGTGGCGCGGTTGCCCTTCATGAAGATCACGCCCAGGAGCGCCATCAGGAGGCCGGGCTTGGGCAGCCCCTTGCCGCCGCCGCCCGGGGAGCGGTCGCCCGGGAGGGCCAGCTTGCTGACCACGGTGTAGGACTGGCTGCGGGCGTCGACCTCCCTGAGCTCCAGCCCGAAGAGCAGCTCCATGCGCTCCGAGGTGAGCCTCAAGATCTTGGGGAAGTTCTCGCGGTACTTCCTGCTGACCTTCTTGAGCAGCGCGGCCCGCGTGATGGTCTCGCGGGTGCCGTGCTTCTCCAGCAGGAACTGCACCAGCGTGCTGACCTTGTGGACCAGGGGGTTTCTGAAAGCGGCCAGGGGGTCGGCTGGGGCCATGGTTGTGGCCGCAGCCGGGTTTTCAGTGCCATGGTCGCCTGTCGGGCCCGGAGCGCCAGCACCAGGAGACCCGGGGGCCGGGGCGCCCTGGGCCGGCTGGGATGGACCCGCGACCTCGGGGGAGCCCGGGGGCGGGGAGCGGGGGGGCTCCTCTGCTGCTGCTCCTGCGGCGGCAGCTGCCGCAGGAGCACCCCCGACACTCTGAGCCTCACCGCGGCCCTCCTGGCGTTGCTCCCGGGCACGGGCCTTGTTCTTGCGCCGAGGCATGGTGATGTGACCCTGCGCAGGGCTGGCAGGCAGCGAGGGCACCTGGAGANTCTTGCGCCGAGGCATGGTGATGTGACCCTGCGCAGGGCTGGCAGGCAGCGAGGGCACCTGGAGAGGGGGGATGGTGAGGTGGGGTGATTCCCTTCAGCGGAGAGAGGGCGCCTCGGCATTGCTCACGGTCGCC